>QRFJ01004313.1:0-58766 GCA_006176705.1 Cocos nucifera | reverse complement strand
ATCAAAGATAATGTCCCTGTTGATCACTAACTTCTGTGCCTGAGAGTCCCACAGTAGGTACCCCTTGACTCCTTGTGGATATCCTATGAATGTCATCTTTTGAGATTTCGGATCCAATTTGCTCCTCTTAATTGCCTCCACATGTGCATAGGCTGTGCAACCGAAGACTTTTAGGTGGCCAAGCTTCACCTTCTTCTCACTTCAGACCTCTTCTGGAATGCCTCCATTTAGCTTATAATGAGGGGACCAGTTCATAAGAAAATAAGAAAAAGTTAGAGCACCACCCCAAAAGAACTTTGGGAGTGATGTCTGCAGTCTCAAACTCCGTGCATTCTCAGGCAGTGTTCGATTCATCCTCTCTACGGCACCATTCTGCTGGGGAGTCATCTTCACCATGTAATGGCATTTGATGCCATTTTTCTCATAGTACCTCCTGAACTCCAGGCTAGTATACTTCCCTCCATTGTCCAACCTCAGATACTTTACCTATCTCCTTGACTCCTTCTCTACTTCAGCTCTCCGGGCTCTAAATCAGGCAAACACCTCTGATTTTTCTCTGATCAGATAAACCCACACCATCCTTGAGAAATGATCAATGAAAGTAACAAAGTATTTTGCCCTACAACTAGCTAATACAGGAGCTGGTCCCCACACATCTGAGTGCACTAAATCCAGCACTCCCTCGCTACACTTGATACTTCTGACAAACTTCACCCTATGCTATTTGCCAAACATACATGGCTCATAAAGATCTGTGCCCTCCTTCTTCAAGGCTGGGATAATATCTCTTCTGCTTAGTTTTGTGAGCCCACGATCACTCATATGATCCATCCAATAGTACCACAGTCGATATAAAATCTGCTCCTCCTATGCTGCTGCTAGCACCTCTGTACTATCATTTACCACTAAGCCTTTCATTCTGTAAAGATTGTTGCTCAGTCTTCTAACTCTCATCACTACTAAAGCTTTCTTGAAAATTTTCAGACATCCACTCCCAGCTTGGCTACTAAAAGTATAATCTTGCTCCTCCAAGTAGCCCAAAAAAATCAATTTTTTTTTCAACTCCAGTACATGCCTAATATTTGATAATGTATGAATGATTCCGTCATACATCCTCATCCTGATAGAGCCAATTCCAGCTACTTTGCATGGGTGATCATCTCTAAGGTTGACACTTTCAACATCGGCCTTATGGTAGGTAGCAAACCACTCCCGATGAGAAGTATAATGGTGCGAGCATGCTGAATCTAATATCCACATAGTATCATACTCTATGGATCCATCTGATACAACTAGCAGATCTTCTCCACTGCTCACAGAGGCTGTATCAACTTCCTTGCCGACCTTCTCTTTTTCTGATCTCAAAAGGGAACAATCTCTCCTCAGGTGTCCAAGCTGATGACATTTATAATATTTCAAAGTCATCTTCCTCTGATCACGAAACTTTGACCTGCCCTTGGATTTTCCTCTTGTCTTCTCTTTTAATCTTCTCTATCTTTCATTCATAGCCAAGATCTCAGACTTCGGATCTCCCTTACAGATCTTCTTTCTTCGCTTATTTGATTTGAGCACACCAACAACCTCTTCATAGTTTAGGGTCTCCTTCTCATAAACTAAAGTTGTTATGAGACCATCATACGAACCTGGGAGAGAACATAATAGCAGCAATGCCCGACCCTCCTCATCGATCTTCACATCCAAACTCATCACCTCAGAATATACCTGATTGAACCTTTAGATATGTGCAACAAGATATCTACCTTCGGGCATCCTCAGACTATACAGCTATTTCTTCAACCATAGCTTGTTCGTCATGTTCTTTCCCATGTATGTGTTCTCCAGTCTCTCCCAGAGCCCCTTTGCCATAGTCTCTATGCAATCCTCGAGCAAAACCTGATCGACCAAGCACATCTGGATTGTGCTAAAAGCAATTTCCTCCAACTCTTCCCAATCCTCAGCACTGACCTTTTTCGAAATTTCTTTTGTCAAGACCTTGTAGATCCTCTGCTGAACCAATAAGTTCTTTACTCTTTACTACCGTAGGGTAAAGTTTTCCTTGCCGTCGAACTTCTCAAAATCCATCCTAAATCCACTTGATCCCATGACTTCAAACAAGTCAAGAACAGATCCCTAACATTCTTCATGATCACACACCAGTAAAACTACCCTTCACAGAAAATCTAACTAGCCCTAGATTCTCTTTCCAAACTTCTGTATCACCATTCCTCCGTGTAAACAATCTTCACCTCAATCTAGAGACAACCACGAAGCAAACTAGAAATTTCTAGGATAAAACCTAATGCAATAGATCCTGGATGTAATAATCTCTAGGTGTCTTCCTTCCTTCCATGCAACACCGCTCTGATACCAAATGTTAGTAATATGCACTCTTCCCATATGAATCGACGTGGCCACTAGTGATTAGCCAAGCAACAAGGAAGTACTTCTTAGAGATTTTTGTAGAAGCATAATCAAATAAATCAAGAAATAGAGAAGAAGAGAAGAAGAGATTTTTGAAAGAAAAGAACTTTTATTCAATATATATTAGCACTCTTACAATCTTGATCTATTTTCAGTATATATACTTTACAAAGAGTCAAGTCCAAGCTCATAGAAAACTCTCCAAATTTAAACAACCCATGTACACAAAATAATAACCCATGAAAACTAAGCCGGCCCAGTTTCAGACTAAGCCGGCTAACTTGCAACTAGGTCGGCTCAGTCTTACTAGATTGGCTCAGCCCCAGACTGAGCTGACCCAGTAGTGTACCATGCCAATAGCCCAAAAATGCTATTTTTTATCTAGATTTTGAAGGAAAATCCTGATTTCCCAAATCAGGTTCATTCAGATCTGATTAGATCAAGAGATATATTTTAAAGTTTTTTTTCTTTGATCTAGATCAGATCTAGAATGTTTCAGATCTAATTCTTATTATTTTAATAATTAAAATAAAATTAGATAAATTAAATTAAATTTAATTTACCTTGAAGTGGGTAATCTTATTATCCGATGATGATCCTATGAGCAGCGGAAGGTTCTGGATCTTAGCCACACAAGTGCCTAGCCTCTACCAGTATCCACTCAGGCTGAATTTGGAGAACCTCTTCTTCTCTATCACGTCTTCAAAAATCAGATCTGGAGGATCTTCAAAACTCCTTTTGAAGATCAGCAGTTGTCCTTTGTAGCAGCACAGCCTTCTAGCTTTCAGTCATCCTTCTCTCATCTAGATTGCACCAAGCAAGGTCCAAAATATTTTTAGATGTAGAGAGGAGAGGGAGAAGGTGGGTTTGGCATGGAGGAAGAGAGGAGAGGTAGTCTTGGGGTGTGGGATTTCAATTCTCCAATCTTAATTTGAGTTGGGCGCAGGGTCTTATTTATAGACTGTCTATGATCCAACTCCTCTTCTTTCCAACCAATCACAATCCTTTGTAAAATTAGATCTAAATCTGATTGGTGGAAATAGAGTCCCCTAAATTCCTCCTTAGAGGGTGCCTAAGACCAGTCAAAGTTGGTTCTTAGGAGAACTCTAATTGGAATCCAAAAAGGAGATGGAGTCCCTGTCCAACAGGGACTCCTGGGCGCCTCCAACTTGGGCACACGCCAAGGGTGGCATGCGCCCTCCTCCTTGCCAGGTTCTGGTAGGGGGACAGGCCCCCACCAGCTCTCCAATAGGTGCATGACATGTGGTCAAAAGTCAAAGTGTCAATGGTCAACATTTGACCAGTCAAAGGTCAGACTTTTGACCAAAGTCAAAGGAACAAGAAATGGCAGGTGACCAAAAATGGCAGGTAATGTCTTACAAAATAAGACAACCTTTTCTGACTTGGACAACCTCCAGTCAGACCATATGAAGGCCTCTGATTGAGCACAAACTCCTTTGGCTCAGTCAGGACAACTTATTTATGATAGTAAAAGAAGAACGTTAGGTTCAATCGAGTGCTAGCACGATTTTCTTGAACCTAATTGAATCTCATTCAGATCAATTGAACTAGATCAGTTCAATTGATGATCACCAGATTCAAACCCTTGTTTGTGTGACCCAGTTAGGTTCAGTTCTGTATGGTAATGGGATATGTCATGATCTCTATCATCGACATCATCGAAACTCCTTTCGATGGATCAGAACTCTTCTGATTCGAACAGCTAGAATGATCGATCATCTAAATCATTCTAATTGCTCCCAAAATCCACCAGTGACACCTAGCAGTATATGGTGGCAACCCATCAGAGCTGAATGCGAACCTCTTGGTGCAGCTACCTGTGTGATTAAGTTCTTCTATCTTGAGCCCCGATCAGATTAGGGTTAAGGTGAACTCGTCAAACCCTAGTCTCTGTCATATGATGTAATCATTCGATTCAAGTCCAATGTGAAAATCTAAATAGAAACTCTTTCTATTATTTCACTCTGCCATGGCCATGGGCTTCTGGACTTGATTCTCATGATCATCATAGGGCTGCTCCTCTACCACCAGGTAGATAGATTCCATCTTGATGCAATCCAGTTCCTACAATGAACATGCTATAGCCAACATACACCTCAGGGTTCCATATGGCTAGGAGACCGAGTAATGGTGTAGTCAAACTATAACACCCTCAAGGTGAACTGCCGATGCACCTCAGGTCAAAGAACCAGACACACTACTGCAGCATCGAGTCAGTCATTGACGAGAAGGTAGACTTCCTAATGACTACTCGAGGTGGTCACGCTCAGTGCCCTCGTTCTCTAACGAGTACCTGTACTCTCGCTCCGGTGTCTCCACACCGTAGACTCAAGACTCATCTACTAAAGAGAAGCGATTGTACACCAACCTTCCGGATCAATCACCATCCTCGTGATGATCCTATGGTCGGGAGCATTTTATGAGTTAATAATGATTATTCATGTCTTAAATTTTCAACTCTTGAAAATATGAATTATCATTACCATTAACTCAAAGGATGTATCACAGACACTAAATACACATATGTGATAGAAAATAACCCATTTTATTGATTATAGTCAAAATTATAATTTTGCCCCTAGAAGTGTATTACAAGTGTCAGCCAATTCTGGCTTCTAGGGCACATATATCTAACAATCTCCCACTTGTCCTAAAGCCAATTGGCTACAAGTCTAAGTCCCATCTTCTCAAGGTGGGCTTCGATCTTCTGCTGGCCCAACGGCTTTGTAAGTGGGTCTGCCACATTATCTGTGGAGTTGACTCTCTTGACCTCGACGTAACCCTTCTCGAGGTAATCGCGGATGAGGTGGTATCGCCGCTCAATGTGCTTGGATTTCTTGGTGAGACCTCGGCTCCTTAGCAAGGGCTATGGCGCCATTGTTGTCGCAGTATAGAGGAATGGCATCTGATGGCATTACTCCAATTTCTGCAGCAAACTTCTTGTACCAGAATGCTTCCTTCGCAGCCTCTGATGCAGCGATATATTCTGCTTCCATGGTGGAATCTGCTATCATGGTTTGCTTGGAACTCTTCCAGCTGACAGCACCACCATTGCACACAAACAGACTCCCAGATGTCGACTTTCGATCATCTATATCGGACATGAAATCCGAGTCTGTGTATCCCTGGACTTGGAGTTCTCCGTTACCAAAGACCAACATCATATCCTTAGTTCTTCTCAAGTACTTAAGGATACATTTCATAGAAGTCCAGTGTTCTTCACCTGGATTTGACTGATATCTGCTTGTGACACTCACAGCATGGGCTATATCAGGTCGTGTACATAGCATGGCATACATGAGGCTCCCTATTGCAGAAGCATAAGGGATCTTGCTCATGCATTCTATTTCCTCAGGTGTGCTAGGGCACATCTTCTTGGAAAGATGAATACCATGTCTGAAGGGTATTAATCCCCTCTTAGAGTTTTCCATACTAAACCTCTTTAGTACTTTCTCTATGTACATCTTCTGTGAAAGTCCTAGCATCCTATTCGGTCTATCCCTATAGACCTTAATTCCTAGAATAAAGGATGCTTCACCTAGGTCTTTCATGGAGAATTCCTTGGACAACCATAATTTGACTGATGTCAACATGGGAATATCATTCCCAATAAGGAGGATGTCATCCACGTACAATACGAGGAAGACAACAGCGCTCCCACTGACCTTTTTGAAGACACATGGTTTCCTCTTCATTTTTGATGAAACCAAACATTTTGATCACATCATTGAAACGAGTGTTCCAGCTCCGAGATGCTTGCTTAAGTCCATATATGGACCTTTGCAGCTTGCAAACCTTGTGATCAGTATCACTGGATGTGAAACCTAGCGGCTGTTCCATATAGATATCTTCCTCAAGATATCCATTTAAGAATGCCGTTTTCACGTCCATTTGCCATATTTCATAATCGAAATAGGCTGCAACGGCAAGCAATGTGCGGATGGATTTTAGCATAGCCACTGGGAAAAAGGTATCCTGATAGTCAATGCCTTCGCATTGACTATAACCTTTTGCCACTAGTCTAGCCTTGAATGTCTCCACATTCCCATCTGCACCAATCTTTCTCTTGAAGATCCATTTACACCCAATAGGTACTATACCTTCTGGTGGATCTACCAAGGTCCAGACTTGGTTTGAGTGCATCGAGTCAATTTCTGACTGCATTGCCTCTAGCCATTTCTCGGAGTCGATATCTGATATCGCCTCGTTGTAGGTTTTGGGATCATCACCATGAGCACCATTACCTACGAGGAACATTTTCCTCTACTTCCTCTGAAATAATACCTAAGTATCTTTCAGGGGGATGGGAAACTCTTTTCGATCTACGAGGTGGAGGAGGTAGTGTTCTTATTGGCTCAACCTGATTTGGTTCCAATTGGTCCTTAGCTCATTGTACTTGTGAGACTTTCTCATCAAGCTTAATCTGCTTTCCAATGCCGCTATCTTGAATAAACTATTTTTCAAGAAAGATGGCATGTCGACTCACAATCACATTGTGGTCTTCTGGAATGTAGAAATAGTATCCTAATGACTCTTTAGGATATCCTATGAATCGAGCTCTAAAGGACCTAAACTCTAACTTGTCCGCTTGTTGTCTTTTGACATGAGCCGGACAACCCCAAATTCTGAGATGACTCAGACTTGGTTTCTTACCATGCCATATCTCATACGGTGTGGTAGGAACGGTTTTAGAGGGAACCCTATTCAGTAGATAAATTGAAGTTAACAATGAATGTCCCAAAAAAAAATCAGGGAGGTCTGTGAAGCTCATCATGGATCGGACCATATCCAATAGAGTCCGATTTCTCCGTTCTGAAACCCCATTGAGTTGAGGTGTTCCTGGTGGAGTCCATTGAGAGACTATGCCATTTTCCTTGAGATAGTCTAGGAATTCTTGGCTAAGGTATTCACCTCCTCGATCTGATCGAAGAACCTTAATGGGTTTTCCAGTTTATTTTTCTACTTCATGTCTGAATTCTTTGAACTTTTCAAAAGCTTCAGACTTGTGTCTCATAAGATACACATACCCATACCTAGATCATCGGTAAAGGTAATGAAGTAGACAAAATTGCCTCTAGCCGGCACATCAAATGGGCCGCACACATCAGTATGTACTAGGGCAAGGAGATCTGTGGCCCTTTCCCCATGTCCAACAAAAGGGAGTTTAGTCATTTTGCCTTGAAGATAAGATTCACAAGTTGGATATGACTTGAAAGTCAATGGACTCAATAGCCCATTTTTCTCCAATTTGTTGATCCTATCTTCTGCTATATGACCTAATCTCAGGTGCCATAGATATCTATCATTTGGACTATCCCTAGGTCATTTGGCATTCACGTTTTGCTCGATAGTTAGAACAGGTACATCAATATGCTGATAAAGACCATAATTTTGCAATTTTATTTCTTTCAAGAATGTTACAATGGTCCTTAAAGAAGGTAATCACATAGCCTTCTAGAAGGACTTTCCTTCTGCAGGCACATAATTCTTTAAAACTAAGGGGTGGCCAGGTAAGTAAGGTAGTTTCGCTTTCAATGGCCGTCGCTGTTGCAATAGAAACACTTTCCTTTGACATCGGCCTTCTTCTTCGATTCTACCTTCTTCTTCTTTGTTTCTTCCACCTTTTGCTTTTTCACAGACTTCTTTTTCTTTCCATAAGACTTTCTTTTGGAAGAAGTCCATTCCATAGCAAGAACTGAGCCTTTAGAACCTTTCATAGAAAGCTCAGTGGTGACCAGCATATTCATTAATTCGGCCAAGGAATTTTGAAGTTTATGCATGTGGTAATTCATGATGAATTGCCCATATGCATCAGTCAAGGATTGCAGAATAATATCGTTCTGCAGATCCAAGTCTAACTTCACACCGAGCTTCTCAAGCTCTTCCATGTCCTTGATCATCATCAGACAGTGATCTTGGACTGACTGCCCATCACGCATCTTAGCCTTAAAAGGTCATTTCGTGACTTGATACTTGGCTGCACGACTCTGTTCACCAAACATCTCCTACAGGTGAGCCAACATTTGGCGAGCAATTCCGATATCTTCATGTTGGTGCTGGAGCTCATCAGACATCGAGCCCAACATGTAATATCTGGCCTTATTATCTTCGTCTATCCATTTTTCCAGAGATACTCTCTGTTCAGTGGATGGATGGGCTGGTAAGGTGGGAGGGTCCTGGTCCAATACATGGGTTAACTTCTTGGAATCCAAAATAATTTTGTAGTTCTTGAGCCAATCTTTATAATTGGGTTTGGTCAGTCTGTGTGTGTCCAGGATACATGCCAATGGGTTGGATGCAGACATTTTCATGTAGAGAGTCAAAGATTCTAGTTAGATACTGTAATTATGACTTGACCAATTTGTTTAGAATTTTATTTTTAAACAAATTAGCTTCCCACTATTTTTTTGGATCCCTACACTCCCTCTGTAGAGATGCAAAAATCTCCATGATTAATGATTTCTAGTGGGTGGTGCAGGTCTCACCAACTGACTCATCACCTCACCTAACAGTTATTGGTGATGGGTTAGCCAATGAGTGAACAACTCTTGTTCAATGATTCTCTAATCATGGTGCACCCAAACTTGGTCTCTAATTCATGAATCTCACCGTATCCAGAATATTGATCCACTCCTTAGTTAAGTCAGACCCACCATTTGCACAGACTGGATTTCTTAATTGAGTCTCTCACCGTATCCAAAATATTGAGCCCAACTCATCCTCCAGCCCATAGCATCCAATGCCTAATAGACATGGTTGCGTCTTCTCGATGCAACTGAGCCACTGTATCCAGTCGAGAACAATCAACCCCGGGAAGGGCCCGCACATCTACAATGGTGGAAGACCTCAGACTTAATCTTTTCTTAGGGAGAATTGATTCAGGTCTCATTAAACTAGACTTATCATAGTCATAACAATTATGACTAACCTAGTGGCATGGGTTAGCTCGGATTATTGACCACCTCAGATCAGAACTGTGTCAACAGATATGGCCAGGTAAGTAAGACCGATGGAAGGAATATGCCATTAACTCGTACAAGAATGCATTCAGGTCGAGTAGCTTCCAATTAAAAACCAGTCGATCGTATGTGCCAAACTTACCTTAGACACCAAATTATTGAGTCAGAACCAATTGGGTTAGCCTACAATCCAGACTCTAACCTCTGAGCCTAATTAGGTCTTGCTTGATCGTGACTCGATCTTGACCCAGACTTAATCCTATTAGGCTGGTCAATTTAAGCATTGTTGATCCCATCTAACCAACTCTTGATTCGGTTTGATCAACCGCTTAGACCTAATTGAGCTACCCAAGCCCGAACCCAGTATTATGAATATGTCTTAGATCTAAAATTCTCAATTTTAGATCCTAATTAATATTCCATAATCTTAATTTTTAATTAAGTAGGGTTCATAAACAAAATATGCACAATAAATCCTAGGGTTTCAGGATCTAGGGTTTTGCAGAAAGTAAGTTTTGGATTTCTGATTAAGGACGAACACGCAGCACCCCTACACATCATAAGAACACCCCATCGGAATGGGAGGAGAGAGGGCCTTTAAATCCCTTCTTCATTCTTATGACCGGACGGCCAAGAGGAACGCCTTAATCAGGAACATGCAATACTACAAAATAGTTTTAGATCTATATCATATATCTCATATACAAATTAGATCTAATCATGGCATATTTTGCATACATCTCATGTATCGAATCATGCATATTTTTAGATCTAAATTATCTCATAATAATCTAAAAAATTAGATTTAAATTGATCTAATCAAAATAAATTCTAATCTAGATAATTATGTAGAACTATTCTACAACTAGTCTAGACATGCATCAATCATATCTCATATGATGTTTAAAATTAAATAATTTTTATTTTCTATTTTTTAGATGTTATTATAATAATTATAATATCAAAAAATAGTAAATAAATAGATCTAAAATATGATTTAATCAAATTAAATTAAAAACATGCAAGACTATTCTATAGAACTATTCTATTTTAGAACTAGTCATGCATATTTTCTAATCTTAGATCCAAATCATTTAATTTTAATTTTTTCTGATTTCAGATCTGATCACATCTCATGTGACATCTAAAATCACTTATTTTTTAATTAAAATAAATTTAAAATCAGATCTAAACACTTTTAGAACCTTGGCTCTGATACCAGTTGAAGGGAAAATCCTGATTTCTCGGACCAGGTTCGTTCAGATCTGATCAGATCAAGAGATATATTTCAAAAATTTTTTCTTTGATCTAAATTAGATCTAGAATATTTTAGATCTAATTTTTATTATTTTAATAATTAAAATAAAATTAGATAAATTAAATCAAATTTAATTTACCTTGAAGTAGGGTAATCCTATTATCCCGTTGATGATCCTGTAAGCAGCGGAAGGTTCTGGATCTAGCCACGCAAGTGCCTGGCCTCTATCCGGTATCCACTTAGGCTAGGATCTAGAGATCCTCTTCTTCTCTATCACATCTCCAAAAATTAGATCTGGATCTGATCTGGAGGATCTTCAAAACTCCTTTTGAAGATCAGCAGTTGTCCTTTGCAGCAGCGCAGCCTTCTAGCTTTCAGTCGCCTTTCTCTCATCTGGATTGCACCAACCAAGGTCCAAAACACTTTTGGACATGGAGAGGAGAGGGAGAAGGTGGGTTTGGCATGGAGGAAGAGGGGAGAGGCAGCCTTGGGGCATGGGATTTCAATTCTCCAATCTTAATTTGAGTTGGGCGCAGGGTCTTATTTATAGACTGTCTGTGATCCAACTCCTCTTCTTCCCAACCAATCACAACTCTTTGTGAAATCAGATCTAAATCTGATTGGTGGAAATAGAGTCCCCTGGATTCCTCCTTAGATGGGTGCCTAAGACCAGTCAAAGTTGGTTCTTAGGAGAACTCTAATCGGAAATCCAAAAAGGAGATGGAGTCCCTATCCAACAGGGACTCCTGGGCGCCTCCAACTTGGGCACACGCCAAGGGTGGCGTGCGCCCTCCTCCTTGCCAGGTTCTGGTAGGGGGACAAGCCCCCACCAGCTCTCCAATAGGTGCATGACATGTGGACAGAAAGTCAAAGTGTCAATGGTCAACATTTGACCAGTCAAAGGTCAACTTTTGACCAAAGTCAAAGGAACGAGAAATGGCAGGTGACCAAAAATGGCAGGTAATGTCTTACAAAATAAGACAACCTTTTCTGACTTGGACAAGCCTCCAGTCAGACCATAGTGAAGGCCTCTGATTGAGCACAAACTCCTTTGGCTCAGTCAGGACAACTATTTATGATAGTAAAAGAAGAACGTTAGGTTCAATCGAGTGCTAGCACGATTTTCTTGAACCTAATTGAATCTCATTCAGATCAATTGAACTGGATCAGTTCAATTGATGATCACCAGATTCAAACCCTTGTTTGTGTGACCCAGTTAGGTTCAGTTCTGTATGGTAATGGGATATGTCATGATCTCTATCATCGACATCATCGAAACTCCTTTCGATGGATCAGAACTCTTCTGATTCGAACAGCTAGAATGATCGATCATCTAAATCATTCTAATTGCTCCCAAAATCCACCAGTGACACCTAGCAGTATATGGTGGCAACCCATCAGAGCTGAATGCGAACCTCTTGGTGCAGCTACCTGTGTGATTAAGTTCTTCTATCTTGAGCCCCGATCAGATTAGGGTTAAGGTGAACTCGTCAAACCCTAGTCTCTGTCATATGATGTAATCATTCGATTCAAGTCCAATGTGAAAATCTAAATAGAAACTCTTTCTATTATTTCACTCTGCCATGGCCATGGGCTTCTGGACTTGATTCTCATGATCATCATAGGGCTGCTCCTCTACCACCAAGGTAGATAGATTCCATCTTGATGCAATCCAGTTCCTACAATGAACATGCTATAGCCAACATACACCTCAGGGTTTCCATATGGCTAGGAGACCGAGTAATGGTGTAGTCAAACTATAACACCCTCAAGGTGAACTGCCGATGCACCTCAGGTCAAAGAACCAGACACACTACTGCAGCATCGAGTCAGTCATTGACGAGAAGGTAGACTCCCTAATGACTACTCGAGGTGGTCACGCTCAGTGCCCTCGTTCTCTAACGAGTACCTATACTCTCGCTCCGGTGTCTCCACACCGTAGACTCAAGACTCATCTACTAAAGAGAAGCGATTGTACACCAATCTTTCAGATCAATCACCATCCTTGTGATGATCCTATGGTCGGAAGCATTTTATGAGTTAATAATGATTATTCATGTCTTAAATTTTCAACTTTTAAAAATATGAATTATCATTATCATTAACTCAAAGGATATATCACAGACACTAAATACACATGTGATAGAAAATAACCCATTTTATTGATTATAGTCATAATTACAATTTTGCCCCTAGAAGTGTATTACAAATGTCAGCCAATTCTGACTTCTAGGGCACATATATCTAATAGATTTTCCTCTGAGACCTAGTTGATCTAGTCCTGGATAAAGTCGATCCAGTTTTCAACTGAGCTGACTCAGTCTCAAAGTGAGCCGGCTCAATCTCAGAGTGAGTCGGCCTAGTTTTTGAAGTTTACTATTGAGACTGATTTTTCTTCTGGCTCACTCCCATCTTCCCATGACCTATCTTCTCATGCTTTCAAGACTTGGGAATGCCACTTCTAAGCTCACATAACTTAGTATACCTGATCTCGGTATCCCTTAAAACTTGACTTATGTAGTAGATCGACCGTTGCATTTTTGCCTCTTCTTTGATCAAGAATGCCATGAGGACCGCTGGGGAGACCACCAGGTACAAAAGTAATTTCTCTCTTGGTTTGGGCTTTGCTAATAGGAGAGGTGAATAGAGATAGTCCTTGAGCTCTCTAAAGACTTCTTGATATTTGGTGGTCTAGCAAAAGTTCTTTGGCTGCTTGAGAACTTGAAAGAAGGGCATGCATCGCTCGGTCGATCTTGAGATGAAGCAGTTTAGGGATGTTACTTTTTTAGTCAGGTGTTGAACTTTTTTAATTATTTTTGGAGCTGTCATCTCCTAAATAGCTCAAATTTTCTCTGAATTTGCTTCAATCCCACACCTCGACACCATGAATCTTAAGTACTTTCCCAAGGTCACACTGAAGGCATACTTGGTCGGGTTTAGCTTCATCTTGTACTTCTTAAGCATGCTGAAGGTCTCTTTGAGGTCGGCAATGTGATTTATTGAAGCTCGACCCTTGATGAGCATGTCATCCACATACACCTCCATGTTGCGGCCGATCTGCTCCTTAAAGATTTTGTTGACCAGGTGCTAGTACGTTGCCCCTACATTCTTGAGTTCGAAAGACATAATCCTATAACAATAAAGACCATGGTCAGTAACAAAAGTAATTTTCTCTCCATCCTCTGGCACCATCCAGATTTGGTTATAGCTGAAAAAGGCATCCATGAAGGTGAGGAGCTTGTGGCCCGAGGTTGCATCCTCCAGCTGATCAATCTTGGGTAGGGGGTAGCTATCTTTTAGACAAGCTTTGTTCAGCTTTTAAAGTCTATACACATTCTCCACTTGCCGTTCGCCTTTTTGACGAGCACCACATTCGAGATTCAGTTTGGATGGTTAACTTCTCGGATGAATCTGATCTTGAGGAGCTTGTCAACTTCTTCTGTAATTACTTTCTACCTCTCCAAAGTATGGCTACGCATCTTCTCTTTTACTGGTCGATACTTAGGATCAGCAGCCAACCAATGTTCTATGACCTCGGCATCAATTCCTGGCATATCTATTGGGACTCAGATGAAGATGTCCACATTCCTCCGTAGGAAGGTAATGAGTTGCTCTCGAACCTCATCCCCCAAGTTGGAGTCGATCTACATAGTGTGCTCTATATTCCTGTCATCCAAGGGCATGGCTACCAGGTCTTCCAATTGCTCGCCCCGCTCCTCTGTAAGGTCGTCGTAGACATCTAGCCCATCAATAGGGCAAAGGTCGGGCCAAATATTTTTTTGTAGGGCTATGGAGTAACAGTGCCTTGCCAAGGCCTAGTCTCTCCTAATCTCTCCAATTCATAGCTCATTAGGAACTTCACCTTTAAATAATAAGTTGAGACTATAGCTTGAAGTGCATTCAAACCAGGTTGGCCAAGAATAACATTGTAGGTTGATGGAGCTTTTACGACTAGAAAATCAACCTATGATCTGGCCATCTTCGAGCATCGTCTTGCAGCCACAGTCAGAGTTATTATGCCCTCAATTGGCACAGCATCGCCAGTAAAGCCTACCAATAAGGAGTTCATAGGTCCTATTGGTGTAGAATCTGGTTGACGTTGGATCGAGCTAGAGTCGAGGAAGACAAGGTCGCCGGCGGTGACATACAAAATAGAGTTCCATCTGAAGTCGATGGTAGTGGCTCCGGCAGGACCTTCTGATGATCAAGTCAGCTCTTTTGGCTAATAGAAATGGAGTACTTAGAAAAGAGTTTCATAGAATTTTGAGAAGGAGAAGAGAGCTTAGAGAAAATATATCTGGAGGATCTCTTTTTATAGATGGAGCCTGTAGCGGATTGATAGTGATAGCTGTAGCCATCTGGTAGTAGACCGCTCAAGGTCTGATGGAGTCTATCATGGAGGGGGGCATCGCCTATAGCGTCGCCTATAGTAGACTGATGGTGATAGTTGTAGCCGTCCGATACTAAGCTCGGGGCCACGTGAGGTTTGGTATGGAGAGGAAGAGGCATCGTCAGACTGATAGTGATCGTTCGTTGAGATTGAATAATTAAAGTTCGGAGGAAGTAGACGTTGGTCGATGGGGAGCTTTGACATATATCAATTCTAGAGAAGTTCAAACTCTTAAAGGAGATACGACTAGAGAGGATCATCTAGAAGGAATGCTAGCTGAAATCTGAAAGCAATCTGTTGGAGAAATTCGATTGAAGGAGAAGTTCGAAAGGAGTTTGGCTCCTGAAGGAATCGGACTGAAGGAGAAATTCAGAAGAAGTTTGGCTCCTATAGAAATCGGACTGAAGGAGGAGTCTGAAAGGAGTTCAGCTTTAGGAGGAGTCCAGAAGGAGTTCGGTTCTTGTAGAAACTTGACTAAAGAAAAAGTTCGAAAGGAGTTCGGCTTCTGGAGGAGTCTGACTAAAGAAAGAATTTGGAAGGAGTTTGGCTCCTGTAGGCATCTGATTGAAGAAGAAATCCAGAAAGAGTTTGGCTCTTATAGAAATTCGACTGAAGAAGAAATCCAGAAGGAGTTTGGCTCCTGAAGGAATCCGACTGAAGGAGAGATCTGGAAGAAGTTCAGCTCCTAAAGGAGTCCGACTAAAGGAGGAGTCCGAAAGAAGTTCGCTCCTATAAAAATCTGACTGAAGGAGGGATCCAGAAGAAGTTCAGCTCCTAGAGGAGTCCGACTGAAGGAGAAGTCCAGAAGGAGCAATTCAACTGAAGAAGGAGTTCGGAAGAAGTTCGGCTCCTGGAGGAATCCGACTGAAGGAGGAGTCCGAAAGGAGTTCGATCACTAGAGGAGTTCGGTTGGGGCTCGGTCATTGAGGAGTTTGATCAGCTAAGGATTGGCCGCTGAAAGAGTTTGATTGGTTGAAGGAGTTTGATTGAGGTTTGGCCATAAGAGGAGAATTCTCGATCGAAGCTCTTTCATGATTATGAAGCTCTTTCGTGATTATGAAGCTCTTCCATGATTACTAGCTGCATTAGGCTAAGTACCAGATTGAACTTCGACAGGAGTAGGGTTTATCCCCAACAAAAGTTCCCTCCACTTCCGAGTTCGAAATTCAAATAAGGGGAGTACCAAAAAGACAACCATCAAAGTCCTCTCTAGGTCTCTACACCAGTTCAGGTTGAAGCTTGGAGGAGATCTTATCTCTAGCCAAGGTCGACGTTGAAGTTGAAGCTTAGGGGAGATCTTATCTCCAGTCGAGGTTGACATTGAAGTTGAAGCTTGGGGAAGATCTTATCTCCAACCGAGTCGGGGCCTCTCTTCTCACCTTGTCTAAAATGAACGAGGCCCTTGACTTTGTTCACGTTAGGACGAGGTTCTTCTCCTATTCCTAACGGACTGTGGAGGCACATAAGGGCCATTGTCGGGGCCTCTCTTCTTACCTCATCTAAAATGAATGAGACCTTCGACGTGCTCATGTTAGGAAGAGGTCTTCCTATTCCTAACATGGCAATAGAGGCACAGATGGGCCATTGAATGGACCTCTCCTCTCCTTCTGTCTTAAATAATCGAAGGTTTTCGACTTGCTCATATTAGGACGAGGTCCTCCTCCTATTCTTAACATGGAAATAGGGATATAGATGAGCCGTTGAATGGGCCTCTCCCCTCCTCCTATCGTAAATAATCGGAAGTCTTTGACCTGCTCATGTTAAGATGAGGTCCTCCTCCTATTTCTAACAAGGCAATAGGTAACATGGCAATAGGGGCACAGATGGGGCATTGAATGGGCCTCTCCCCTCCTCCTGTCTTAAATAATTAGACATCTTTGACGTGCTCATGTTAGGATGAGGTCCTCCTCCTATTCCTAACATGGCAATAAGGGCACAGATGGACCGTTGAATGGACCTCTCTCCTCCTCCTATCTTAAATAATTGGAGGTCTTCGGTCTACTCATGTTAGGATGAGATCCTCCTCCTACTCCTAATATGGCAACAACGGCATAGATGGGCCATAGAATGGACTTCTTCCCTCCTTCTATCTTAAATAATCGAAGATCTTCGACTTGTTCATGTTAGGATGAGGTCCTCCTCCTATTCCTAACATGGCAATAGGGGTCTAGATGAGTCGTTGAATGGGCCACTCTCCTTCTCATGTCTTAAATAATCGGAGGTCTTTGGCCTGCTCATGTTAGGATGAGGTCCTCCTCCTGTTCCTAGCATGGCAATAGGGGCACAGATGGACTGTTGAATGGGCCTCTCCCCTCCTCCTGTCTTAAATAATAGGTCTTCAGCCTGCTCATGTTAGGATGAGGTCCTCCTCCTATTCCTAATATGGCAATAGGGGTACATATGGGTCATTAAATGGGCCCTCCTTTCCTCCTATCTTAAATAATTGGAGGTCTTCGACCTACTCATGTTAGGAAGAGGTCCTCCTCCTGTTCCTAATATGACAATAGGGGCACAGATGAGCCATTGAATGGGCCTCTTTCCTTCTCCTATCTTAAATAATCAGAGGTCTTCGACCTACTCATGTTAGGACGAGGTCCTCCTCCTATTCTTAACATGGCACTATTGATCGCTTCTTTTCTATCATCACATAGTTTTTGCACTAAGAAACAATAATATTAAAATGGAGGACTTTTATTGAAAGGAAGTTACTGATAGTACATCCTTAGATTTTTTGATTTTCATGATCGTGGGAGTGTTGTTCTTCTGAGCTCCTTCAGGCAATAAGTTTTGGACTGGATGACCTCCACCACTTCATACAGGCCTTTCTAATTTGGGACAAGCTTCCCCTGGCTCTAAGACTGAGAGACGGTGGCTCGCCGAAGCACTAAGTCTTCCTCTCTTGAATATTTTACCTCTAATTTTAGAGGTTATAGTATCGAACCATCCCTTCCGTCTGTAGGCCGCCATTCGAACCTGGGCGTTCCTCTCTTCTTTTCTTCCAAGCAGATCGAGGTTGACTCTGCGATTCTATAGATTATGCTGCTCGTTGAAAGCCATGACCCATGCTGATGGGAGTTTAAGCTCGATTGGTATGACTGCTTCCATTCCAAAAGCCAAGGCAAATGGTGTTTTTTCAGTCGGTAGCCTTTGAGTAGTTTGGTATACTCAAAGGACGTGATCGAGTTTGTCCACCTCGGCTCCCTTTGTTCTATCGAGCCTTGTCTTGATATCTTACCGCAGGATCTGGTTGGTCCCTTCAGCTATCCCATTTACCTATGGATGAGCTATCTGATGTGAAGTGATGGTGAGATAACTAAATCTTCGCAGAACTCGGTGAACCTCATCCCAGCGAACTGTCGCCCATTATCCATTATGATAGTTTAAGGCAGACTGAACCGATAGATGATTGACTTTCAGATGAAGTCCCATAACTTGGCCTCAATAATTTTTGCTGGTGGTTTGGCTTCGACCCATTTGGTGAAGTAATCGATCGCGATCAGGAGGAACTTTCGTTGCCCGAATGCCATCGAGAAAGAGCCAAGTATATCCATTCCCCACCGCACAAATGGCCAAGGTGCACTCAGTGGAGTAAGCTTGGAGGCTGGCTGTCTTTATATATTTGCATTCTTCTGACATCGGTCACATTTCTTGACATACTCCATAGAGTCGCGATACAAGGTCAGCCAATAGCATCCTTGCTAAAGTAGTTTTTGTGATAGGGACCTAGTTCCTATATGACTTCCATAAATTTCCTCATGCACTTTTCATAATAAGGAGTTGGCCTTTGAAGGTTGGAGACATCTTAGCAGTGGTAGCGAATACGATCTCTTATACAACTTGCCTTCATACAAAACGTATCGGCAGGATTGATTCTTGAGTTTTTAAGCTTCTTTTGGATCACAAGGAAGAACTCCCTCCTTGAGATAGGCAGCTAATGGGTCAATCCAGCTCGGCTCGAGCTCCGTCTACATAACGAGCTATGATTCCTTCGAGCTTGGGCATTTTAGAGTCTCAAAAAATACTTCTTTGGATAGTTCGGTCGGGACTGAAGTGGCCAATTTAGAGAGGAGGTCAGCTCTTGTATTTTTCACCCTCAAAATCTATCGAATGCTAAAACTGTCGAAGGCTAGAGTCAAATTCTTTATTTTCTCAAGATATTTCATCATACTTTCCTCCTACGCTTCATAGTTACCACTAACTTGGCCGACCACTAATTAAGAATCACTGTAGACTTGAAGTCGGTCTACTTTTAACTCTCTTGCTATTTACAATCCGATGATCAGTGCTTTATATTCGGCCCCATTATTAGTTGCAAGGAATTCGAAGCATAGCGGGTACTCGACGATGACTCCCTCGAGGCTGACTAAGACTAATCCTACACCTGCTCCAGCGGAGTTGGACGAACCATCCATGTACAAGACCTAGAAACCTTTGGGAAGGTCGGCACTCTCTTTGGGGAGACTCGATTGCGACAATAGAGTGTCGATCTCATTTTGTTCAAACTCGGTATCATCCAGAATGGTACATTCTACTACAAAATCTGTCAATATCTGAATTTTGATCAACGGTCGGGGTCGATAGTTGATGTCAAATTTTATGAGCTCGATTGTCCATTTTGCGATTCTCCTGAAAGCATCCATTCGATAAAGGACTGCTTTTATTGGTTGGTCCGTGAGGACCGTTATGGTGTGCCCTTGAAAGTAAGGTTGGAGTCCCGTGGCAGCAATTAGAAAAGAGTAAGTCAATTTTTTTAGCTTAGAGTACCTGATCTCTGCATCCCTCAGGATCCGACTTATGTAGTTGACCGGTCGCTGCATCTTTGCTTCCTCCTTGATCAGGACTGCTGCCAATGCCGTCGGAGAGATTGTTAGGTATAGGAATAATTCTTCTTTAGGTTCGAGCTTTACCAATAGTGGAGGTGAGCCGAGGTAGTTTTTAAGCTGATCAAATGCTCGTTGGCACTCCATCCTCTAGCAGAAGTTCTTCGATTGCCTAAGAACTCAGAAGAAGGGAATGCATCGCTCAGCCGATCTCAAGATGAAGTGACTTAGGGATGCCACTTTTCTGATTAGGTGCTGAACTTCTTTGATTGTTTTTGAAGCAGTCATCTCCTGAATAGCTTAAATTTTCTTTGGATTCGCTTCAATCCCACGCCTTGATAATATAAACCTTAGAAACTTCCCTGATGTCACACCAAAGGTGCACTTGATCGGGTTCAGCTTCATCTTATGCTTCCTGAGTGCACTAAAGGTCTCTTCGAGGTCAGTAAGGTGGTTTATAGAAGCTCCACTATTGATGAGCATGTTATCCACATACACCTTCAAGATCTGCTCCTTGAAGATCTTGTTGACCAGGCGCTGGTATGTTGCCCCTGCATTTTTGAGTCCAAAGGGCATAACCCTATCATAATAGAGACCACGGTCAGTAATAAAAGCAGTTTTCTCCTCGTCCTCCAATGCCATCTGTATCTAGTTATAATCGGAGAAGGCATCCATGAAGGTAAGGAGCTCACAGCCTGAGGTTGCATCTACCAGTTGATCAATCCTGGGTAGAGGGTAGTTATCTTTTATGCAGACCTTGTTCAGCTTTTTAAAGTCTATACACATCTTCCACTTGTTGTTTGCCTTTTTCACGAGGACCATGTTTGAGACCCAGGTCGGATAGTTAGTATTTCGGATGAATCTAGCTTTGAGGAGCTTGCCTATTTCTTCTATGATTGCTTTCTACCTCTCCGGAGCATGGTTGCATATCTTCTCTTTTATCGATCGATACTTAGAATCAATGGCTAACTGATGTTTCATGACCTCGACGTCAATTCTTGGCATATCCGCTGGGGACCAGGCGAAGATGTTCGCATTATTTCTGAGGAAGATGATGAGTTGCTCCCAAACCTCGTCCCCCAAATTGGATCCGATCTGTACAGTGTGCTCCGCATTCCCATTATTTAAGGGCACATATATGAGGTCCTCCATAGGCTCGCCCTATTCATCGATGAGATCATGGCAGACATCTAGCCTATCAATAGGATAAGGGTCGGACCATTCTTTCTTTTGCAGGATGATTGAGTAGCAATGTCTCGCTAGAGCTTGATCTCCCCTGACCTCTCTGATCCCATGACTTATCGAAAATTTCATCTTCAAGTGATAAGTTGATACCACTATCCGAAGTGCATTTAGACTTGGTTGATCGAGAATAGCATTATAGGCAGATGGAGCCTTTATGACTAAAAAATTGACCTATGCCTTAGCCAGCTTCGGATGTTATCCTGCAGTCACAACCAAAGTTATTATGCCTTTGACTAGTACGGCATTGCCAGTGAAGCCTACCAATGGAGAGTTCATAAGTCCCAAATGGTTATTGAGCAAGGACATTTTTGAGAAAGTATCATAAAATAAAACGTCAGTCGAGCTTCCATTATCTACCAAAATGTGACGTACATCATAGTCAGCAATGTTTAGAGAGATTACAATCGCATCATTATGCGGGAGCTGGACTCCTTGAGCATCTACCTCAGTGAAGGTTGTGGGTTCTTCAATCCTTAATCTCTTTACTAATCCCTTGGATCCGCTGGCCTCTTCTTGTCGAAGTTCCCTTGAGATCGTGTTGATGATGTCGAGAGGTGGTCGATCTTCTTGTTGTTCCTCCTCCTTGGTAGTTTAGGCTGGGGCAGTGCCCTTGGCTAATCTTCATGCCCTTCAAGTCGATGCTGTAGGAATCGATTGAGTCTGCCTCATCTGATCAGCTCCTCGATCTCATCTTGGAGCTGAACACGCTCTTCAGTATTGTGACCATGGTCATAATGATAAAGGTAGAACTTATTAGGATTGTACTTGTCGGGGTGAGTACTCATCCTTTCTGGTTTCGGTAGTTGCTCCTTGATTTCCATCAGTACTTGAGTTTTCGGAGCATTGAGAGGGGCGTAGTTATGAAATCTTCAGAGGGGTGAACCCTACCGCAGCCTTCTATCGGGGCTTCCCTGCCTCCATGCCTGAGGAGGAGATCGAACTCGCTTGCGCTTAGAGGGAGTTCGGGAGCGCAGTCGAGCTTAACTCTGCTTTCCTTCCTCAGTGGACTTGCTCAGCTCATTGATTCGCCACTCACCAACGGCTTCATCATCCTTGGCCATGAAGGCCTCTTCTGCTCGGGCATAACCATCAGCCCAAGCTAGCATATCGGCAAAGTTCCTAGGATAATTTTTTTCTAGGAAGAATAGCAAATCATTCTTCTGAAGGCTGCCCTTGAGTGCGACCATTGCAACTGACTGATCCAAATTTTGGACCACCAATGCAGTAGCATTAAATTGGGTGACATAAGCCCGAATGGATTCCCCCATCTTCTGCATGATGTTCATCAAGAAATTCGAACCTCGATGGAGATACTGGCTGCTAACGAAGTGAGCCATAAACTGATGGCTCATCTGATCAAAGAAAAAGATGGTACCTAGCTTAAGTATCGAGTACCAATTTTTGGTGGCTCCCTTGAGGTTGGACGAAAAAGCCCAGCATAAAATAGCATCTAGTGTGCCATGGAGCAGCATCATTATCCGAAAGGCCTTCAGATGGTCGACCAGATCAATGGTTCCATCATAACTTTCAAACTATGGGAGCTTGAAGTTCGACGGAACCGATTCCTACATAATCCTCTAAAAAAAAGGAGGGTCAGTACAAATATCACTATCGTGTGAGGAGGGAGTATGTCGGAGCTCTTCGATTTGTCGGCTCATTTCTAGGAGCCTTTGATCTCGGAGATCTTCATGATCATTGATCTCTATAGTTTTCTGGTAGAACGGGTGTAAAGCTTCCCCTTGGGTCGAGTCATGGTCTGAATAAGGGCCCTCCATCCTCTGCTTCCCCTTTTCGAAGATCAAAGGTCGGGTAGTCCATGTCGGCTGTCCCCAGACCAGATTATGGAGCTTCGAAGAAGTCTGCTCCAATCGAATCGATGTTGGGGCTTGCCGATGTGCGGCATGCACCACCTCCATGAGATCGTGGACCTACTAGACCAGTAGGTTGAGCTGCTCTGCATCTACCATGGTTATAGGTGGAGCTTGAGTTACTAGAGCTGAAGCGGAAAAGGATAGGTCTGGACGGGATCTGACTGCTGAGGTTGTTGATCATCGAGTCGAAGCTTTCCTACGAGGCATTTTTTCTCGAGGAAGAACTCTAGAGAGGAAGAAGAGAGATCACTATTGAGCACTCCTTTAAGAATAAGGGTATCCTAAAAATAGAGGCCCTTCCTCTAGCGCCAATTCTATTGGTGCAGAATTTGATTGATGTCAGATTGAGCTGGAGCCGAGGAAGATGAGGTCGCCATCGATGATCTACAAAATAGAGTTCTGTTCGGAGTCAGTGATGGTGGCTCCGATAGGATTCTCCGACGATCAAGTCAGCTCTCCTGGCCAACAGAACTGGAGTGCTCAAGAAAGAGTTTTACAAAATTTTGGAAAGAAGAAGAGAGCCTAGAGGAAACATATCTAGAGGGTCCCTTTTTAAAGATGAAGCTTGTAGCAGATTGATAGTGACAGTTACAGCCATCTGGTAGCGGGCCGCTCGAGGCTTGATGGAGTCTGTCATGGAGGGGGGCACCGCTTGTAGTGCCGTCTATAGCAGATTGGTGGTGACACCCGTAGCTATCCGGTATTGAGCTCAGAGCCACATGGGGTTTGGTATGGAGAGGAAGAGACATCGTCAGGCTGATAGTGGCCATTCCTTGAGATTGAATAATCAAAGTTCGGAGGAAGCAGGCGTTGGTCGGCAAGGAGCTTTGACATACATCAATTTCAGAGAAGTTTGGACTCTTAAAGGGGATACGGCTAGAGGGGATCATTCGGAAGGAATGCTAGCTGAAATCTGGAAGCAATCCACTAGAGAAATTTGATTGAAGGAGAAGTCCAGAAGGAGTTCGGCTATTAGAGGAATCCGACTGAAGAAGAAATTTGGAAGGAGTTCAGCTCCTGTAGAAATCTGACTGAAGGAGGAGTCCGAAAGGAGTTCGGCTCGAGGAGGAGTCTAGCTGAAGGAGGTGTCCGAAAGGAGTTCGGCTCCTATAGAAATTTGACTAAAGGAGAAGTTCGGAAGGAGTTTGACTTTTGTAGGAGTCTGACTGAAGGAAGAATCCGAAAGAAGTTCGGCTCCTGTAGGCATCCGATTGAAGAAAAAATTAGGAAAGAGTTTGGCTCCTGTAGAAATTTGATTGAAGGAGAGATCCAGAAGGAGCTCAACTACTAGAGGAATCTAGCTGAAGAAAAGATTTGGAAGGAGTTTGGCTCCTAGAGGAGTCCGACTAAAGGAGGAGTTCGGAATGAGTTTGGCTCTTATAGAAATTTGACTGAAGGAGGGATTCGGAAGAAGTTTGGCTTCTGGAGGAGTCCAACTGAAAAAAAAGTTCAGAAGGAGGAATCCGACTGAAGGAGTCCAAAAGAAGTTTGGCTCCTGGAGAAATCCGACTGTAGGAGGAGTCCGGAAGGAGTTCAGCCACTGAAGGAGTTCGGTTGGGGCTCGACCGCTAAGGAGTTTGATCGGCTAAGGTTTGGCCGTACGGCTTGCTGAAGAAGTTCGGCTAAGGTTTGGCCACTGGAGGAGAATTTTCGATCGAAGATCTTCCATGATTACGAAGCTCTTTCGTGATTATGAAGCTCTTCCATGATTATCAGCCACATTAGGCTAAGCACTAGGTTGGACTTCGATGGGAGTAGGGTTTATCCCCAATAGGTCCTAAGTGATTATTAGGTAAAGATATTTTTAAGAAAGCATCATAAAGCAAAACATCAGCAGAGCTTCCATTATCTATCAGAATCAGGCACACATCATAGTTAGCAATGTTTAAAGAGATTACAACCACATCATTGTGCGGAAACTAAACTCCTTGGGCATCCTTGTTGGTGAAAGCGATGGGCTCCATAGTTCTCCATGTCTTCTCGAGCTCTGCTGATCTGCTAGCCTCCCCTTACCGAAGCTCCCTAGAGATGGTGTTGATGATGCCGAGTGGTGGTTGATCTGCCTGCTACTCCTTCCTTCTTGGCGGTTCTAGTGTTGGTGGCACCCTAGGCCGATCTCAAGGGGAGAAGAGACTATGACGTGGAGAAGGAGGGGAGAGGTAGCCTTGGGGTGTGGATAACTATGTGCTTATCCATATCTTGCAGGGTATGTTGCTTATTCTATCATATCCATTAGTCATTGAGTTGATAAGGGTCTTATTTATAGACTAGCTGTGATCCAACTCCTCTTCTTCCCAACCAATCACAACCCTTTGTGAAATCAGATCTAAATCTGATTGGTGGGAATAGAGTCCCCTGGATTCTTCCTTAGAGGGTGCCTAAGATCAGTCAAAGTTGGTTCTTAGAAGAACTCTAATTGGAATCCAAAAAGGAGATGGAGTCCTTGTCCAACAAGGACTCCTAGGCGCCTCCAACTTGGGCACACACCTAGGGTGGCGTGCACCCTTCTCCTTGCCAGGTTCTGGCAGGGGGACAGGCCCCCACCAGCTCTCCAATAGGTGCATGACATGTGGTCAAAAGTCAAAGTGTCAACGGTCAACATTTGACCAGTCAAAGGTAGACTTTTGACCAAAGTCAAAGAACAAGAAATGGCAGGTGACCAAAAATGGCAGGTAATGTCTTACAAATAAGACAACCTTTTCTGACTTGGACAACCTCTTGTCAGACCACATGAAGGCCTCTATTTGAGCACAAACTTCTTTGGCTCAGACAGGACAACTTATTTATGATAGCAAAAGAAGAACGTTAGGTTCAATCGAGTGCTAGCACGATTTTCTTGAACCTAATTGAATCTCATTCAGATCAATTGAACTAGATGAGTTCAATTGATGATCACCAGATTCAAACCCTTGTTTGTCTGACCCAGTTAGGTTCAGTTCTGTATGGTAATGGGATATGTCATGATCTCTATCATAGACATCATCGAAACTCCTTTCGATGGATCAGAACTCTTCTGATTCGAACAGCTAGAATGATCGATCATCTAAATCATTCTAATTGCTCCCAAAATCCACCAGTGACACCTAGCAGTATATGGTGGCAACCCATCAGAGCTGAATGCGAACCTCTTGGTGCAGCTATCTGTGTGATTCAGTTCTTCTATCTTGAGCCCCGATCAGATTAGGGTTAAGTTGAACTCGTCAAACCCTAGTCTCTGTCATATGATGTAATCATTCGATTCGAGTCCAATGTGAAAATCTAAATAGAAACTCTTTCTATTATTTCACTCTACCATGGCCATGGATTTCTGGACTTGATTCTCATGATCATCATAGGGTTACTCCTCTACCACCGAGGTAGATAGATCCCATCTTGATGCAATCTAGTTCCTACAATGAACATGCTATAGCCAACATACATCTCAGGGTTCCATATGGCTAGGAGACCCGAGTAATGGTGTAGTCAAACTATAACACCCTAAGGTGAACTGCCGATGCATCTCTAGGTCAAAGAACCAAACACACTACTGTAGCAACGAGTCAGTCATTGACGAGAAGGTTAGACCTCCCTAAATGACTACTCGAGGTGGTCACGCTCAGTGCCCTCGTTCTCTAACGAGTACCTGTACTCTCGCTCCGGTGTCTCCACACCGTAAGACTCAAGAACTCATCTACTAAAGAGAAGCGATTGTACACCAACCTTCCGGATCAATCACCATCCTCGTGATGATCCTATGGTCAAGGAGCAATTTATGAGTTAATATGATTATTCATGTCTTAAATTTTCAACTCTTGAAAATATGAATTATCATTCATTAACTCAAAGGATGTATCACAGACACTAAATACACATATGTGATAGAAAATAACCCATTTATTTGATTTTAGTCAAAAATTATAATTTTGCCCCTAGAAGTGTATTACAAGTGTCAGCCAATTCTGGCTTCTAGGGCACATATATCTAACAATCTCCCACTTGTCCTAAAGCCAATTGGCTACAAGTCTAAGTCCCATCTTCTCAAGGTGGGCTTCGATCTTCTGCTGGCCCAACGGCTTTGTAAGTGGGTCTGCCACATTATCTGTGGAGTTGACTCTCTTGACCTCAACGTAACCTTTCTCAAGGTAATCGCGGATGAGATGGTATCACCGTTTGCTTGGAACTCTTCCAGCACAAACAGTCTGCCAGATGTCGACTTTCGATCATCTATATCGGACATGAAGTCCGAGTCTGTGTATCCCTGGACCTTGGAGTTCTCCGTTACCAAAGACCAACATCATATCCTTAGTTCTTCTCAAGTACTTAAGGATACATTTCACAGAAGTCCAGTGTTCTTCACCTGGATTTGACTGATATCTGCTTGTGACACTCACAGCATGGGCTATATCAGGTCGTGTACATAGCATGGCATACATGAGGCTCCCTATTGCAGAAGCATAAGGGATCTTGCTCATGCGTTCTATTTCCTCAGGTGTGCTGGGGCACATCTTCTTGGAAAGATGAATACCATGTCTGAAGGGTATTAATCCCCTCTTAGAGTTTTCCATACTAAACCTCTTTAGTACTTCCTCTATGTACATCTTCTGTGAAAGTCCTAGCATCCTATTCGGTCTATCCCTATAGACCTTAATTCCTAGAATAAAGGATGCTTCACCTAGGTCTTTCATGGAGAATTCCTTGGACAACCACATCTTGACTGATGTCAACATGGGAATATCATTCCCAATAAGGAGGATGTCATCCACGTACAATACGAGGAAGACAACAGCGCTCCCACTGACCCTTTTGAAAACACATGGTTCCTCTTCATTTTTGATGAAACCAAACTTTTTGATCACATCATTGAAACGAGTGTTCCAGCTCCGAGATGCTTGCTTAAGTCCATATATGGACCTTTGCAGCTTGCAAACCTTGTGATCAGTATCACTGGATGTGAAACCTAGCGGCTGTTCCATATAGATATCTTCCTCAAGATATCCATTTAGGAATGCCGTTTTCACGTCCATTTGCCATATTTCATAATCGAAATAGGCTGCAACAGCAAGCAATGTGCGGATGGATTTTAGCATAGCTACCGGGGAAAAGGTATCCTGATAGTCAATGCCTTCACGTTGACTATAACCTTTTGCCACCAGTCTAGCCTTGAATGTCTCCACATTCCCATCTGCACCAATCTTTCTCTTGAAGATCCATTTACACCCAATAGGTACTATACCTTCTGGTGGATCTACCAAGGTCCAGACTTGGTTTGAGTGCATCGAGTCGATCTCTGACTTCATTGCCTCAAGCCATTTCTCGGAGTCGATATCTGATATCGCCTCGTTGTAGGTTTTGGGATCATCACCATGAGCACCATTACCTATGAGGAACATTTCCTCTACGTCCTCTGAAATAATACCTAAGTATCTTTCAGGGGGACGGGAAACTCTTTCCGATCTACGAGGTGGAGGAGGTAGTGTTCTTATTGGCTCAACCTGATTTGGTTCCACTTGGTCCTTAGCTCTTTCTGCTTGTGAGACTTTCTCATCAAGCTTAATCTGCTTTCCAATGCCACTATCTTGAATAAACTATTTTTCAAGAAATATGGCATGTCGACTCACAATCACATTGTGGTCTTCTGGAATGTAGAAATAGTATCCTAATGACTCTTTAGGATATCCTATGAATCGAGCTCTAAAGGACCTAAACTCTAACTTGTCCGCTTGTTGTCTTTTGACATAAGCCGGACAACCCCAAATTCTGAGATGACTCAGACTTGGTTTCTTACCGTGCCATATCTCATACGGTGTGGTAGGAACGGTTTTAGAGGGAACCCTATTCAGTAAATAGATTGAAGTTAATAATGAATGTCCCCAAAGAAAATCTGGGAGGTCTGTGAAGCTCATCATGGATCGAACCATATCCAATAGAGTCCGATTTCTCCGTTCTGAAACCCCGTTGAGTTGAGGTGTTCCTGGTGGAGTCCATTGAGAGACTATGCCATTTTCCTTAAGATAGTCTAGGAATTCCCGGCTAAGGTATTCACCTCCTCGATCTGATCGAAGAACCTTAATGGGTTTTCCAGTTTGTTTTTCTACTTCATGTCTGAATTCTTTGAACTTTTCAAAAGGCTTCAGACTTGTGTCTCATAAGATACACATACCCATACCTAGACAGATCATCGGTAAAGGTAATGAAGTAGACAAAATTGCCTCTAGCCGGCACATCAAATGGGCCGCACACATCAGTATGTACTAGGGCAAGGAGATCTGTGGCCCTCTCCCCATGTCCAACAAAAGGGAGTTTAGTCATTTTGCCTTGAAGACAAGATTCACAAGTTGGATATGACTCAAAAGTCAATGGACTCAATAGCCCATTTTTCTCCAATTTGTTAATCCTATCTTCTGCTATATGACCTAATCTCAGGTGCCATAGATATCTGTCGTTTGGACTATCCCTAGGTCGTTTGGCATTCACGTTTTGCTCGATAGTTAAAATAGGTACATCAATATGCAACTGATAAAGACCATTAATAAGGAAACCATTTGCAATTTTATTTCTTTCATAAAGAATGTTACAATGGTCCTTAAAGAAGGTGATCACATAACCTTCTTGTGCTAAGCATGAAACAGAAATCAAATTCCTGCTAGCTGCAGGCACATAATAACAGTCTTTTAAAACTAAGTCTAAACCAGATGGTAATCGCAGAGGGTATGTTCCCACGGCTACTGCAGCAACTCTTGCTCCATTACCGACGCGTAGGATCATGTCTCCATCCCTCAGCCTCCTGCTATCCTCAAGACCCTGCATAGAAGTGCACAGATGAGCACTAGAACCAGAGTCAAGCACCCAACTGGATGCAGAAGAAACCGTAAGGTTAGACTCAATAACGAGCATACCTCCAGAAGGACCTTCCTTCTTGTTCTTTAGGGTGGCCAGGTAAGTAGGGCAGTTCCGCTTCCAATGGCCGTCGCTGTTGCAATGGAAACACTTTCCTTTGCCATCGACCTTCTTCTTCGGTTCTGCCTTCTTCTTCTTTGATCCTTCCTACCTTTTGCTTTTTCACAGACTTCTTTTTCTTTCCATAAGACTTTCTTTTGGAAGAAGTCCGTTCCATAGCAAGAACTGAGCCTTTAGAACCTTTCATAGAAAGCTCAGCGGTAACCAGCATATTCATCAACTCGGCCAAGGAATTTTGAAGTTTATGCATGTGGTAATTCATGATGAATTGCCCATATGCATCAGTCAAGGATTGCAGAATAATATCGTTCTGCAAGATCCAAGTCCAACTTCACACCGAGCTTCTCAAGCTCTTCCATGTCCTTGATCATTGTCAGACAGTGATCTTGGACTGACTGCCCATCACGCATCTTAGCCTTAAAAAGTCGTTTCGTGACTTGATATTTGGCTGCGCGACTCTGTTCACCAAACATCTCCTGCAGGTGAGCCAACATTTGGCGAGCAGTCCCGATATCTTCATGTTGGCGCTGGAGCTCATCAGACATCGAGCCCAACATGTAGTATCTGGCCTTATTGTCTTCGTCAATCCATTTTTCCAGAGACGCTCTCTGTTCAGTGGATGGACGAGCTGGTAAGGTGGGAGGGTCCTGGTCCAAAACATGTGTTAACTTCTCTGAACCCAAAACAATTTTGTAGTTCCTGAGCCAATCTTTATAATTGGGTCCAGTCAGTCTATGTGTGTCTAGGATACGTGCCAGTGGGTTGGACGCAGACATTTTCCTGTAGAGAGTCAAAGATTCTAGTTAGATACTGTAATTTTGACTTGACCAATTTGTTTAGGGATTTTATTTTTAAACAAATTAGCTCCCACTATTTTCTCGGATCCCTACACTCCCTCTGTAGAGATGCGAAAATCTCCGCGATTGATGATTTCTAGTGGGTGGTGCGGTCTCACCAACTGACTCATCACCTCACCTAACAGTTATTGGTGATGGGTTAGCCAATGAGTGAACAACTCTTGTTCAATGATTCTCTAATCATGGTGCACCCAAACTTGGTCTCTAATTCATGAATCTCACCGTATCCGGAATATTGATCCACTCCTTAGTTAAGTCAGACCCACCATTTGCATAGACTGGGTTCCTAATTGGGTCTCTCACCGTATCCAAAATATTGAGCCCAACTCATCCTCCAGCCCATAGCATCCAATGCCTAATAGACATGGTTGCGTCTTCCCGGTGCAACTGAGCCACTGTATCCAGCCGAGAACAATCAACCCCGGGAAGGGCCCGCACATCTACAATGGTGGAAGACCTCGGACTTAATCTTTTCTTAGGGAGAATTGATTCAGGTCTCATTAAACTAGACTTGGCTTAGTCATAACAATTATGACTAACCTAGTGGCATGGGTCAGCTCGGATTATTGACCACCTCAGATCAGAACTGTGTCAACAGATATGGCCAGGTAAGTGAGACCGGTGGAAGGAATATGCCGTTAACTCGCACAAGAACGCATTCAGGTCGAGTAGCTTCCAATTAAAAACCAGTCGGTCGTCTGTGCCAAACTTACCTTAGACACCAAATTGTTGAGTCAGAACCAATTGGGTTAGCCTACAATCCAGACTCTAACCTCTGAGCCTAATTAGGTCTTGCTTGATCGTGACTCGATCTTGACCCAGACTTAATCCTATTAGGCTGGTCAATTTAAGCATTGTTGATCCCATCTAACCAACTCTTGATTCGGTTTGATCAACCGCTTAGACCTAATTGAGCTACCCAAGCCCGAACCCAGTATTATGAATATGTCTTAGATCTGAAATTCTCAATTTTAGACCTAATTAATATTCCATAAACTTAATTCTTAATTAAGTTGGGTTCATAAACAAAATATGCACAATAAATCCTAGGGTTTCAGGATCTAGGGTTTTGCAGAAAGTAAGTTTTGGGTTTCTGATTAAGGACGAACACGCAGCACCCCTACACGTCATAAGAACACCCCATCGAATGGGAAGAGAGGGCCTTTAAACCCTTCTTCGTTCTTATGACCGGACGGCCAAGAGGAACGCCTTAATCAGGAACATGTAAATCTACAAAACAGTTATAGATCTATATCATATATCTCATATACAAATTTAGATCTAATCAAGGCATATTTTGCATACATCTCATGTATCATAATCATGCATGTTTTCAGATCTAAATTATCACATAATAATCTAAAAAATTAGATTTAAATTGATCTAATCAAAATAAATTCTAATCTAGACAATTATGTAGAACTATTCTACAACTAGTCTAGACATGCATCTATCATATCTCATATGATATTTAAAATTAAATAATTTTTATTTGCTGTTTATCAGATGTTATTATAACACTTATAATATCAGAAAATAGTAAATAAGAAGATCTAAAATATGATTTAATCAGATTAAATCAAAGACATGCAAAACTATTCTATAGAACTATTCTATTCTAGAACTAGTCATGCATATCTTCATGTTCTTAGATCCAAATCATTTAATTTTAATTTTTCTGATTTCAGATCTGATCACATCTCATGTGACATCTGAAATCACTTTATTTTTAATTAAAATAAAATTAAAATCAGATCTAAACAATTTTAGAACCATGGCTCTGATACCAGTTGAAGGGAAATCCTGATTTCCCGGTCCAGGTTCGTCCAGATCTGATTAGATCAAGAGATATATTTCAAAAATTTTCTCTTGATCTCAATCAGATCTTGATATGTTTCAGATCTGATTCTTATTATTTTAATAAATAAAATAAAATAAGATAAATTAAATCAAATTTAATTTACCTGATTTGGGTAATCCTATTACCCTGTAGATGATCCTGATTGCAGCGGAAGGTTCTGGATCTTAGCCACGCAAGCGCCTGGCCTCTACCGGTATCCACTCGGGTTGGATCTGGAGATCCTCTTCTTCTCTATCACACCTCCAAAAATCAGATCTGGATCTGATCTGGAGGATCTTCAAAACTCTTTTGAAGATGAGCAGTCGTCCTTTGCAGCAGCGCAGCCTTCTTGCTTTTGATCGCCTTTCTTTGATCTGAATCGCACCAACCAAGGTCCAAAACTCCTTTTGGACGTGGAGAGCAAGGGGAGAAGAGACTATGGCATGGAGAAGGAGGGGAGAGGCAGCCTTGGGGCGTGGGAAACTTGATCTCATCATATCTCTCTCATCTCATACAATCTGAGTTGGATACAGGGTCTTATTTATAGACTAGCTGTGATCCAACTCCTCTTCTTCCCAACCAATCACAACCCTTTGTGAAATCAGATCTAAATCTGATTGGTGGGAATAGAGTCCCCTGGATTCCTCCTTAGAGGGCGCCTAAGACCAGTCAAAGTTGGTTCTTAGAAGAACTCTAATTGGAATCCAAAAAGGAGATGGAGTCCTTGTCCAACAAGGACTCCTAGGCGCCTCCAACTTGGGCACACGCCTAGGGTGGCATGCGCCCTTCTCCTTGCCAGGTTCTGGCAGGGGGACAGGCCCCCACCAGCTCTCCAATAGGTGCATGACATGTGGTCAAAAGTCAAAGTGTCAATGGTCAACATTTGACCAGTCAAAGGTAGACTTTTGACCAAAGTCAAAGAACAAGAAATGGCAGGTGACCAAAAATGGCAGGTAATGTCTTACAAATAAGACAACCTTTTCTGACTTGGACAACCTCCAGTCAGACCATATGAAGGCCTCTGATTGAGCACAAACTCCTTTGGCTCAGATCAGGACAACTTATTTATGATAGTAAAAGAAGAACGTTAGGTTCAATCGAGTGCTAGCACGATTTCCTTGAACCTAATTGAATCTCATTCAGATCAATTGAACTAGATCAGTTCAATTGATGATCACCAGATTCAAACCCTTGTTTGTGTGACCCAGTTAGGTTCAGTTCTGTATGGTAATGGGATATGTCATGATCTCTATCATAGACATCATCGAAACTCCTTTCGATGGATCAGAACTCTTCTGATTCGAACAGCTAGAATGATCGATCATCTAAATCATTCTAATTGCTCCCAAAATCCACCAGTGACACCTAGCAGTATATGGTGGCAACCCATCAGAGCTGAATGCGAACCTCTTGGTGCAGCTACCTGTGTGATTCAGTTCTTCTATCTTGAGCCCCGATCAGATTAGGGTTAAGGTGAACTCGTCAAACCCTAGTCTCTGTCATATGATGTAATCATTCGATTCGAGTCCAATGTGAAAATCTAAATAGAAACTCTTTCTATTATTTCACTCTACCATGGCCATGGATTTCTGGACTTGATTCTCATGATCATCATAGGGCTACTCCTCTACCACCGAGGTAGATAGATTCCCATCTTGATGCAATCCAGTTCCTACAATGAACATGCTATAGCCAACATACACCTCAGGGTTCCATATGGCTAGGAGACCGAGTAATGGTGTAGTCAAACTATAACACCCTCAAGGTGAACTGTCGATGCATCTCAGGTCAAAGAACCAGACACACTACTGCAGCATCGAGTCAGTCATTGACGAGAAGGTAGACTCCCTAATGACTACTCGAGGTGGTCACGCTCAGTGCCCTCGTTCTCTAACGAGTACCTGTACTCTCGCTCCGGTGTCTCCACACCGTAGACTCAAGACTCATCTACTAAAGAGAAGCGATTGTACACCAACCTTCCGGATCAATCACCATCCTCGTGATGATCCTATGGTCAGGAGCAATTTATGAGTTAATAATGATTATTCATGTCTTAAATTTTCAACTCTTGAAAATATGAATTATCATTACCATTAACTCAAAGGATGTATCACAGACACTAAATACACATATGTGATAGAGAATAACCCATTTATTGATTTTAGTCAAAAATTACAATTTTGCCCCTAGAAGTGTATTACAAGTGTCAGCCAATTCTGGCTTCTAGGGCACATATATCTAACAGATCTTCCCATCCTTCAGGCCAACGTCATAGAAATTGACCAAGCCTGCCTCGCTTGATGAGCTCCTCGATCTCATCTTGGAGCTGGATACATTCTTCAGTATTGTGACTGTGATCACGATGGTAGAGGCATAATTTGTTGGGATTGTGTCTGCCAGGATGAGAGTGCATCTTTTTTGGCCTCGATAGCTATCCCTTGATCTCCATCAGTACTTGGGTTTTTGAAGCATTGAAGGAGGCATAGTTATGGAACCTTCAGAGGGGGGACCCCCGCCGCGCCCTTCTATTAGGGCTTCCCCACTTTCGAGCCCGGGAAGGAGTTCGGGCTTGCTTGCGCTCAGGGAGAGTTCGGGAGCGTGGCCGAGCTTCACTCAATTTTTCTTCCTCAACGGGCCTTCTCGGCTCATCCATTTTCCGCTCTTCAATGGCTTCATTATCCTTAACCTTGAAGGCCTTTTCTGCTCAAGCATATCCTTCAGCTCGAGCCAGCATGTTATTGAAATTCCTGGGGTACTTCTTCTCCAAGAAGAATAGTAAGTCATTCTTCTAAAGGCCACCCTTTAGTGCGGCCATCGTAATAGATTGGTCCAAATTTTGGACCTCTAGCATAACAACATTGAACCGGATGACATAGGTCCGGATGGATTCCCCTTCTTTCTATTTGATGTTCATGAGGGAGTCAGAACCTCGGCAGGGGCATTGGTTGCCAATGAAATGAGCCACAAACTAGAAGCTCATTTGATCAAAGAAAAATATGATACCCAGCTAAAGGGCCGAATACTAGTTTCTGGCTGCTTCCTTCAAAGTGGATGGAAAAGCTCGGCACAGGATGGTGTCTGGTGCACCATGGAGCAGCATCATTATCTGAAAGGCCTTTAGATGTTCAATCGGATTGGAGATCCCATCATAGCTCTCGAACTAGGAGAGCTTGAAGTTCAGTGGGATGGATTTCTGCATAATCTTTTGAGAGAAAGGAGGGTCGGTGCAGATGTGTTGCCATGGGAGGGGGAAGCATGGTGGAATTCCTCGATCCGTCAGTTCATCTCCTGCAGTTTCTAGTCTAGGAGATCCTCTCGATCATGGATCTCCAAGGTCTTTTGACTGAACGGGGGCAAAGTCCCCCTAGGGTAAAGTCATGATCAGAGCAGGGGCTCTCAGCCCTTTGCTTCCCCTTTTTGGAGGTCGTCGGTCGGCTAGCCCAAGTCGGCCATCCCTAGTGTGGATCCTGAGGTTCCGGAGTAGCTTGCTTCGACCGAATTGGCATCGAAGGCTGCTGTTGTTGCATGACCTGCACCACTTTCGAGAGGCTACGAACTTACTGGACTAGCAGGTTGGACTACTCCGCATCCACCATTGCTGTAGGTGGAGCTTGAGTTGCTGGGGATGAAATAGGAGTGGGCAGATCTGGATGGGATCTGATCGTGGAGGCCACTGGCCGTCAGGTTGAAGCTTTTCTAGGGGGCATCCTTTCTGAAAAAGAGAACTTTGGAGGAGAAGAAGAGAGATCTCTGTTGAGCACTCCTTTAAGAATAAGAAAATCTCAAAAGATAGAGGCGCCCATCCTCTAGCGCCAATCATGTTGGTGCGGAGTTTCGCTAGACATCGGAGTTTGCTAGAGTCGAAGAAGATGAGGTCGCCGTCGGGAACCTGCAACATAAGTTCTGATCGGAGTTGGGGGTGGTGGCTCTAGCAGGACCCTTCGATGGTCAAGTTAGCTCTTCTGGCCAATAGAAATGGAGTACTTAGAAAAGAAAATAGCAGAGTTATGAGAAGGAAAAGAGAGTTCTCAAGAGAAACGTATCTGGAGGGTTCCTTTTATAAGCAGAGCCTGTAATAAACTGAGAGCGACAGCCATAACTATCTGGTAGTTGACCGCTCGAGAATACGTGGAGTTTGTTATAAAAAATGGTGTCTATTGTCATGACGTGCTAGTCTGTTGGAGACCTGACAGCTGAAGTTTGGATGGGGTAGCTATAGACGATGAAGGGCTCTTGGATGTTGTTGATCCAGAGAAGTTTGGAGGTTCTCAAGCTTGATCGTGCATTTGCTTTTATTCGCTATGTTGTAGGTGTATGCCATGGTCCTTGTGGATGGATGGAAGGAGTTTGACTGGAAGAGAAGTCTAGCTGGACCAAGTATTGATTGGTGGTCGCAATAAGCGAGCGCAACCAAAACACTCCGGCATCTCTACTGTTTCTTTGAAGTTCAGCCATTCTCAAGGTTACTCATCGGTGAACAATGATAAAGTACTGAAGTTCATCTAAGGGGCAGTTTGAAAGAAGTTCGACTGCTGAAGAAGTTCCACTGAAGGAGAGATCCAGGGAGAGTTCGACTGGTGAGGAAGTTCTGCGGAAGTAGAAATTGGGAAGGAGTTCAACTAAGATTCTGCCAAGGGGGACTGAAGGAAGCTCATTCGGACAGAGCCATGCAGGTTGCTGGAAGGAGTTCGACTGAACGGGATGCGTAGGAGCCAAATACTTAGCTGGCCCCTTGGGGCAGAAGTTTTAACTATTCAAGTCCGTTTGAAGAAAGAATCCATAACGCCACATTGAATCCGCAATTAGCCTTCCTACCCAATTGGATCATTTGACTGCAGTGTTGAAGGTCGGCCATCTTAGAATGAGTTAGAGTTCAAATACTTCTGCGGGTGGAGGTTTAGTCGTTATAGCTGCAATCGGACGAAACTAATCAAGAGCCAGAAGTTGAAGAGAAAACCCTATTTCAATAATTTCTCTCTTGGATCCATATCAGATCTAAGACTTTTCAGATCTGATATTATTGATCTAATAAAAAAAACTAAAATAAAAATAAAGGATAAATTAAATCTAAATTAATTTCATCTTATAGCGGATAATCAGATTATCCTCTGATGATTCTAATGTCTTCCTGAGGTTCTGGATCTAGCCACATAAGTGCCTGACCTCTATCGATATCCACTCAGGTAGGATCTGGAGATCTTCTCCTTTTTTATTGCTTCTCCAAATATCAGATCTGGATCTGATTTGAAGGATCTTCAAAAACTCCTTTTGAAGATCGGGTGTCGTCTCTTGCAGCAATGCTGCCTTCTTCCTTTCTTGTCGTCTTTCTCTTGCTTAGATCGCACCAAACTGAAGCCCAAAAGTTCTTGGGCATGGATAGGAGAGAGAGGACCTGAAGATGGCATGGAGGAGGGAAAGGAGCAGCTTTGTGGCATGGGCAATGGGCTAGAGATCTAAATCCTAGGTGCAGACAGGGTTTACATAGACCCTACTACACCATGCAGTGCCACATCATCCCGACCAATCACGTCGCTTCATGCAATTAGATCTAAATCTGATTGATCGGATGATATCACTTGATCTAATTAGATGAGAGCCCCTCTGAATCATCCCTAGATGGCGTCAAGACTGGTGAAAGTCTAGTCTTTGGTGCCACCTAGGTAGAAACCCCAAAGCAACCTAGAGTCCCATCTGTTTGGGACTCCAGGCGTCACAATCCATGGGCGCACGCCTCCCTAGGCATGCACTCCTTATCCTCCTGCCATTTAGTAAGTGGACTAGTCCAAATGTTTTCTCTTATGATGGTTTGACACATGGGCAGATGTCTAAGTGTCAAAGATCAACGTTTGACCAAAGTCAAAAGACAAGATTTAGCAGATGATGGAAAATGGTAGATGTTGTCTCAAATTTATCTCATAAATTAAGACAATCCTTTTCTGACCTGGACAAGCTCCAGTCAGACTAAGGAAAGATACTTGAGTGAGCCCAAATATATTTGGCTCAGTCGAGATAACTTTTAATGATAATTAAAGAAGAATATTAGGCTCAATCATGTGCTAGCACGATTTTCTTGAACCTAATTGAATCTAATTCAAATCAATTGACTTGGGTTAGTCTAATTGATGATATCCAGATCCAAATTCTTGTTTGTATGATCCTATTAGATTCAGTTCCATATGGTAATGAGATATGTTGCGATCTCTATCACCAACATCATCAAAATACCTTCCAATGGATCAAAACTTTTCTGATTCAGAGAACTAGTATGATTGATCATTTAAATTATTCTAATTGCTCTCAAAATCAACCAATGACACCTAGCAGCATATGGTGGCAACGCATCAGAATTGAAAATGAACCTCTCAATGTAGTTACCTGTGTGGTTAAGTTTTTCTATCTTGAGCCCCAATCGAATTAGGGTTAAGGTGAACTCGTCAAACCCTAATATCCATCATATGATTAATCATTTGATTCAAATCTAATGTGAAAAGCTTAATAGAAAATCTTTCTATTATTTCACTCTACCATGGCCATGGGCTTATCGACTTGATTCTCGTGATCATCATAGGGCTACTCATCTACCGAGGTAGATAGATTTCCTCTTGGTGCAATCTAATTCTCATAATGAACATGTTATAGCCAACATACACCTCAGAATTTTGAATGGCTAGGAGACCGAGTCATGGTATAGTCAAACTATAATACCCTCAAGATGAACTGCCGATACATCTCAGGTCAAAGAACCAGACACACAACTGCAGCTTCGAGCCAGTCATCGATGAGAAGGTAGACTTCCTAATGACTGCCCGAGGTGGTCACGCTCAGTGTCCTCGTTCTCTAACGAGGACCTATACTCTCGCTCTAGTGTCTCTACACCGTAGACTTAAGACTCATCTACTATAAAGAAGCGATTGTACACCAACCTTCCATATCAATCACCATCCTCATGATGATCCTATGGTCAGGACCATTTTATGGGTTAATAATAAAAATTTATGTTTTAAATTTTCAACTCTTGAAAATAAAAATTATCATTGTCATTAGCTCAAGGGATGTATCATGAACACTAAATACATATTATGATAGAAAATAATTTATTTTATTATTTATAGTCAAAATTATAATTTTATTCTTAGAAGTGTATAACAAGTATCAGCCAATTCTGGCTTCTAGGGCACACATATCTAACAAACTCCCACTTGACCTAAAGCCAATTGGCTATAAATCTAAGTCCCATCTTCTCAAGGTGGGCTTCGATCTTGTACTAGCCCAATGATTTTTTAAGTGGGTCTGCCGCTTTGTCTACGGAGTCAACTCTCTTGACCTCGACGTATCCCTTCTCGAGGTAATCATAGATGAGGTGGTATCGTCGCTCGATGTGTTTGGATTTTTGGTGAGACCTTGGCTCCTTAACAAAGGCTGTGGCACCATTATTATCGCAGTATAGAGGAATGGCATCTGATGGCATCACTTTAATTTTTACGGTGAACTTTTTATACCAGAATGCCTCCTTCGCAGATTCTGATGCAGCGATGTATTCTACTTCCATGGTGGAATCTATCATTACTATCTGCTTGAAACTCTTTCAACTAACAGTACCATCATTACATACAAATAGATTTTCAGATATTGACTTTCAATCATCTTTATCGGACATAAAATCCAAGTCTGTATACCTCTGAACTTGGGGTTCTTCATTACCAAAAACCAAGAACATATCCTTAGTTCTTCTTAAGTACTTAAGGATATATTTTATAGAAGTCTAGTGTTCTTCATCTGGATTCGATTGATATCTGCTCGTGACACTCACAGCATGGGCTATATCAGGTCATGTACATAACATGGCATACATGAGGCTCCCTATTGTAGAAGTATAAGGGATCTTGCTCATGTGTTCTACCTCCTCAAGTGTGCTAGGGCACATCTTCTTGGAGAGATGAATGCCATGTCTGAAGGGTACCAAACCCCTCTTGGAGTTTTCCATGCTAAATCTCTTTAGCACCTTCTCTATGTACTTCTTTTGTGAAAGACCTAGCATCCTATTGGGTCTATCTCTATAGACTTTGATTCCAAGAATGAAAGATGCTTCTCCTAGGTCTTTTATGGAGAATTTCTTAGATAACCACATTTTAACCATGGTCAACATAGGAATATCATTCCCAATAAGGAGGATATCATCCATGTACTGTACGAGGAAGACAATAGTGCTCCCACTAATCTTTCTAAAAATACGTGGTTCCTCCTCATTTTTGATGAAACCAAATAATTTGATCACATCATTAAAACAAGTATTCCAGCTCTGAGATGCTTGCTTAAGTCCATATATGGACCTTTGCAGCTTGCATACTTTGTGATTAGTATCACTGGATGTGAAATCCAACGGTTGTTTCATATAGATATCTTCCTCAAGATATCCATTTAAGAATGCCATTTTTACGTCCATTTGCTATATTTCATAATGGAAATAGGCTGCTATAGCAAGCAATGTGCAAATGAATTTAAGCATGGCTACTGACGAAAAGGTATCCTGATAGTCAATGCCTTCACGTTGACTATAATCTTTTGCCACTAATCTAGCTTTGAATGTCTCTACATTTTCATCTGCACCAATCTTTTTCTTGTAGATCCATTTACATCCAATAAATACTATACCTTCTGATGGATCTACTAAGGTCCAAACTTAGTTTGAGTACATCGAATTAATTTTTGACTTCATTGCCTCTAACCATTTCTTAGAGTCGATATTTGATATCGCCTCGTTGTAGGTTTTGGGATCATTACCATGAACTCCACTATCTATGAGGAACATTTTCTCTACTTTCTCTAAAATAGTACCTAAGTACCTCTCAGGAGGATGAAAAACTATTTTCGATCTTCGAGGTGGAGAAGGTAGTGATTGTATTGGCTCAACCTAATTTGATTTCAAATGGTCCTTAGCTCTTCGCTCTTGGGAGACTTTCTCCTCTAGCTTGATCTGCTTTCCAATGCCGCCATTTTGAATAAACTATTTTTCAAGAAAGATGGCATGTCAACTCACAATCATATTGTGATCTTCTAGAATGTAGAAATAATATCCTAATGATTCTTTAGGATATCTTATAAATCGAGCTCTAAAGGACCTTAAGTCTAACTTGTCTGCTTGTTGTCTTTTGACATCAGTCGGACAACCCCAAATTCTGAGATGACTCAGACTTGGTTTCTTACCATGCCATATCTCATACGGTGTGATAGAAATGATTTTAGAAGGAACCTTATTCAGTAAATATATAGCAGTTAACAAACTATCCCCAAAAAAAATTAGGAAGGTCTGTGAAGCTCATTATGGATCGGACCATATCTAATAGGATCCGATTTCTCCGTTCTGAAATCCCATTAAGTTGAGGTATTCTAGGTAGAGTCCATTGAGAGACTATGCCATTCTACTTGAGATAGTCCAGGAATTTTCGACTAAGGTATTCACCTTCTCAATCTGATCGAAGAATCTTAATAGATTTTTTAGGTTACTTTTCTACTTCATGTCTGAATTCTTTAAACTTTTCAAAAGCTTCAGACTTATGTCTCATAAGATACACATACTCATTCCAAGATAAATCATCGGTGAAGGTTATGAAGTAGACAAAATTGCCTCTAGCCGGCACATCAAATGGGCTGCACACATCAATATGTACTAGGGCAAGTAAATTTGTGGCCCTTTTCCCATGTTTCATAAAAAGGAGTTTAGTCATTTTATCATGAAGACATGATTCACAAATTGAATATGACTAGGAAGTCAATGGACTCAATAGCCCAATTTTCTCCAATTTGTTAATCCTATCTTTTGCTATATGACCTAGTCTAAGGTACCATAGATACCTATCGTTTGGACTATTCCTGGGTCATTTCGGTTTTATGACATTCACATTTTGCTCGATATTAAAAATAGATACATCAATATGTAACTGGTAAAGATCGTTAATAAGAAAACCACTTGTAATTTTATTTCTTTCATAAAGAAGGTTATAATAATCCTTAAGAAAACTAATTACATAGCCTTCTTGTGCTAAACAAGAAACAAAAATCAAATTCCTGCTTGCTGTAGGCATATAATAACAATCCCTAGTACTAAATCTAAGCCAGATGGTAGTCAAAGAGGGTAGGTTTCCACGATCACAGTAGCAATCCTTGCTCCATTTTCAATGCATAGGATCATCTCACCATCCCTCAGTCTCCTGCTATCCTCAATACCCTGCATGGAAGTGCACAAATGAGCACTAGAATTAGAGTCAAGCATCCAACTAGATGCAGAAGAAACTGTAATGTTAGATTCAATAACGAGCATACCTTCAGAAGGACCTGCCTCCTTCTAATTTTTTAGGGTGGCCAGGTATGAAGGGCAGTTCCGCTTCTAGTGGCCGTTAGTATTGCAATGAAAATATTTTCCTTTGTCAGCCACCTTCTTCTTTGTCTCTGCCTTCTTTTTCTTTCCTCCTTCCATTTTTTGCTTTTTCATAGACTTTTTCTTCTTTCCAAAAGACTTTCTCTTGAAAGAAGTCCATTCCATAGCAAATACTGAGCCTTTAGAACCTTTCATTGAGAGCTCAGTAGTAACCAACATGTTCATAAGCTCGGCCAAAGTATTTTGAAGTTTATGCATATGGTAGTTCATGATGAACTGCCCATATGCATCAGTCAAGGATTGCAGAATTATATTATTCTACAGATCCAGGTCTAACTTCACTTTGAGCTTCTCAAGCTTTTTTAAGTCTTTGATCATCATCAGATAATGATCTTGGACTGACTGCCCATCATGCATTTTAGTCTTGAATAGTTATTTAGTAACCTGATATTTGGCTACGCAACTCTGTTCACCAAACATCTTTTGTAGGTGAGCCAACATTTGGCGGATAGTCTTGATATCTTCATGTTGGTACTGAAGCTCAACAGACATCGAGCCCAATATATAGTATCTGGCCTTATTATCCACTTATCAAGAGACGCTCTCTGTTCAGTGGATGGATGAGCTAGTAAGGTGGGGATTCCTGATCCAATACATGAGTTAACTTCTTGAAATTCAAAATGATTTTGAAGTTTTAGGGCCAATCTTTATAATTAGGTTTGGTCAGTCTATGGGTGTCCAGGATACGTGCTAGTGGGTTGGATGCAGATATTTTTCTATAGAGAGTCAAAGTTTCTAGTTAGATATTATAATTTTGACTTGACTAATTTATTTAGAAATTTAATTTTTAAACAAATTAGCTCCCACTATTTTTTTGGATCCCTACACTCCTTCTGTAGAGATGTGAAAATCTCCACGATTATAGATTTCTAATGGGTGGTGTAGTCCTACCAACTGACTCATCATCTCACCTAATAGTTATTGATGATGGGTTGGCCAATGAGTGGACAACTCTTGTCCAATGATTCTCTAATCATGGTGCACCCAAACTTGGTCTCTAATTTATGAATCTCATCATGCCCGAAATATTGATCCACTCCTTAGTTAAGTCATATCCACCATTTGCACAGATTAGATTTCTAATTGGGTCTCTCATCATATCCAGAATATTGAGCCCAATTTATCCTCTAACCCGTAGCATCCAATGTCTAATAGACATGGTTGCATTTTTTTGGTGCAACTGAACCACTATGACCAGTCGAGAACAATCAACCCCATGAAGGGCCCACATATCTACAATGGTGAAAAGACCTTAGACTTAATCTTTTCTTAGGAAGATTTGCTTTAGGTCTATTTAAACTTGACTTACAATAGCCATAACAATTATGACTAACCTAGTGGCATGGGTTAGCTCAAATTGTTAACCATCTTAGATCATGATTGGATCGATAAATATGGCCAGATAAATGAGACTGGTGGAAGGGATATGCCATTAACTCGATAAGAACACATTCGAGTTGAGTAGCTTTCAATTAAAAATCAGTCGATCGTATCTGCCAGACTTATCTTAGATACCAAATTATTGAGTCAGAACTAATCAGGTTAGCCTACAATCCAGACTCTAACTACTGAGCCTAATTAGGTCTTAGCTTGATCGATCATTCATATGATTCGATCTTAATCCAGACTTAATCCTATTAGGTTGGTCAATTTAAGCACTCTTAATCCCATCTAACCAACTCTTGATTCGGTTTGATCAACTGCTAGACCTAATTGAGCTATCCAAGTCCGAACCCAATTTTATGAATATATCTTAAATTTAAAAATTCTTAATTTTTAGACTTAACATATTTCATAATCTTAATTCTTAATTAAGTTTAGAGTTCATAAACAAAATTTGTAAATAAAATCCTAGGATTTCAGGATTTATGATTTTGCAGAAAATAAGTTTTAGATTTCTGATTAAGGACGAATGCACAGCACCCCTACACATCATAAGAATACCCCATTGAATGGGAGAAGAGGGCATTTAAACCCTACTTTATTCTTATGACCAGACGGCCAAGGGGAATGCCTTAATCAAAAATATAAAAAAACTACAAAACTAGTTAGATCTACATCATATATCTCATATATAAAATTGATCTAACTTTAAACATGTTTTGCATACATCTTCATGTATCATATCATGCATGTTTTTAGATCTAAATTATCTCATAATTATCTAAAAAATTAAATTTAAATTGATCATATCAAAATAAATTTTATTTTAGATAATTATGTAGAACTATTCTACAACTTATCTAAACATGCATTCATCATATCTCATATGAACAAAAATTAAATAACTTTATTTTCTATTTTTTAGATCTTATTATAATATTTATAATATTAAAAAATAGTAAATAGTAGATCTAAAAATTATAACTAATTAAATTAAATTATGATCATGCAAGACTATACATAGAATAATTCTATTCTACAATTAGTCATCCATCTTGTACAACTTAGATCTAAATTATTTAATTTTTAATTTTTTTAATTTTAGATCTAATCATATATCATGTGACCTCTAAAATTATCTAATTATTAGATCAAAATAAATTAAAATCATATCTAATGTAACCTAGCTCTGATACCAGTTGAAGAGAAAATCCTATTTTTCGGATAAGGTTCGTTCAGATCTGATTAGATTAAGAGAGATATTTCAAAAATTTCTCTCTTAGATCTAGATTAGATCTTAGAATTTTCATATCTAATATTATTGGTATAATAAAAAAATAAAATAAAAATATAGGATAAATTAAATCTAAATTAATTTTACCTTGTAGCGGATAATCAGATTACCCTGTGATGATCCTGATGTCTTCCTAAGGTTCTGGATCTAGCCATGCAAGTGCCTGGCCTCTACCGATATCTACTTGGATAGGATCTAGAGATTTTCTCCTTCTTTATTACTTCTCCAAATATCAAATTTGGATCTGATTTGGAGGATCTTCAAAAACTTGTTTTGAAGATCGGGTGTCGTCTCTTACAGTAGTGCTGCCTTCTTCCTTTCTCGTCGCCTTTCTCTTGCTTGGATCATACCAAAGTGAAGCCCAAAGGTTCTTGGGCATGGATAGGAGAGAGAGGACCTGAAGATGGCATGGAGGAGGAAAAGGAGTAGCCTTGTGGCATGGGCAATGGGCTAGAGATCTAAATCCTAGGCACAAATAGGGTTTATATAGACCCTGCTGCACCATGCAGTGCCACATCATCTCGATCAATCACGTCACTTCGTGCAATCAAATCTAAATCTGATTGGTGAGATGATATCATCTGATCTAATTAGATGAGAGCCCCTCTGAATCATCCCTAAATGGCACCAAGATTGGTCAAAGTCTAGTCTTTGGCACCACCTAGGTAGTTACCCCGAAGCAACCTGGAGGCCCATCTGTTTGGGACTCCAAGCATCACAATCCATGGGTGCATGCCTACCTAGGCATGTGCCCCTTATCCTCCTACATTTTAGCAGGTGTACTAGTCCAAATATTCTCTCCTATGATGTTTTGACACATGGATAAATGTCTAAGTGTCAAAGGTCAACGTTTGACCAAAGTCAAAAGACAAGATTTAGCAGATGATGGAAAATGGTAGGTATTGTCTCAAATTTATCACATAAATTAAGATAACCCTTTTCTAACCTAGACAAGCTCTAGTCAGACTAAGTAAAGGTACCTGAGTGAGCCCAAACATATTTGGCTCAGTTGAGATAATTTTTAATGATAATTAAAGAAGAATATTAGGCTCAATTATATGCTAGCATAATTTTCTTGAACCTAATTGAATTTAATTCAAATCAATTAACTTGGGTTAGTCCAATTGATGATATCCAAATTCAAACCCTTATTTGTGTTACCTAATTAGGTTCGGTTTCGTATGGTAATGAGATATGTCGCGATCTCTATCATCGACATCATCGAAATACCTTCCGATGGATCAGAACTTTTTTGATTCAGACAACTAATATGATTGATCATCTAAATCATTCTAATTACTCTTAAAATCCATCAGTGACACCTAGCAGCATATGGTGGCAACCCATTAGAACTAAAAATAAACTTCTTGATGCAGTTATCCATGTGGTTAAGTTCTTCTATCTTGAGCCTTGATCGAATTAAGGTTAAGGTGAACTCATCAAACCCTAATATCCATCATATGATTAATCATTTGATTCAAGTCCAATGTGAAAACCTTAATAAAAACTCTTTCTATTATTTCACTCTACCATGACCATGGGCTTATCGACTTGATTCTCGTTTTCTCGTGATCATCATAGGACTACTCCTCATCTACCGAGGTAGATAGATTCTCTTTTGGTGCAATCTAATTCCTACAATGAACATGCTATAGCTAACATACTCCTTAGGGTTTTGAATGGTTGGAAGATTAAGTCATGGTATAGTCAAACTATAACACTCTTAAGGTGAACTGTCGATGCACCTCAGATCAAAGAACCAGACAAACAACTATAGTTTCGAGCCAATCAACGATGAGAAGGTAGACTTTCTAATGACTGCTCGAGGTGGTCACGCTCAGTGCCCTTGTTCTCTATCAAGTATCTGTACTCCCGCTCTGGTGTCTCTACATCATAGACTCAAGACTCATCTACTATAAAGAAGCAATTGTACACCAACCTTTCAGATCAATCACCATCCTTATGATGATCCTATGGTCAGGAGCATTTTATGAGTTAGTAATGAAAATTCATGTCTTAAATTTTCAACTCTTGAAAATAAGAATTATCATTGCCATTAACTTAAGAGATGTATCACAGACACTAAATACACATTATGATAGAAAATAACTTATTTTATTATTTATAGTCAAAGTTATAATTTTATCCTTAGAAGTGTATAACAAGTGTCAGCCAATTTTGCCTTCTAGGGCATACATTTCTAACATCGGATTCCGAGCCAAACTTCGGCAGACATGGATTTATCCCCAACATAAGCCATTTTGAATGATAAAATAGTATTTTGTAATTATCTTGTATTTATGTATATGTAGAATTCTTAGATAGTCGATCATAGATCGTAGTTGGATGGATTATCGAGTAGTCGACGGAGAGATTTCTACTGAATATAGGGAGCGTGTAGAGTACTTTTATGATTTTATTTTTATTAATGCAGCACTCTTACATCAAGGACGAGCTCGTTATTCTTGTAACAGATGTTGCAATAGAAAAATGTTTAACAGAGATACAATTATTGTTCATTTGTATAAGAGTGAATTTATGTCCAACTATAGGCATTGGTACTTGCATGAAGAAATATGAGAGAAAGTTGCAAGGGTTAGAACTGAGCAGGACATGGATGCAAATAGAATGATGGATAAGGTTATGGATGTAGCTAGTGTTAGATATATGTGCCCTAGAAGTCAGAATTGGCTGACACTTGTAATACACTTCTAAGGGCAAAATTGTAATTTTGACTATAATTAATGAAATGGGTTATTTTCTATCACACCTGTGTATTTAGTGTCTGTGATACATCCTTTGAGTTAATGGTAATGATAATTCATATTTTCAAGAGTTGAAAATTTAAGACATGAATAATCATTATTAACTCATAAACAGCTCCCGACCATAGGATCATCACGAGGATGGTGATTGATCCGGAAGGTTGGTGTACGATCGCTTCTCTTTAGTAGATGAGTCTTGAGTCTACGGTGTGGAGACACCGGAGTGAGAGTATAGGTACTCGTTAGAGAACGAGGGCACTGAGCGTGACCACCTCGAGTAGTCATTAGGGAAGTCTACCTTCTCGTCAATGACTGACTCGATGCTGCAGTAGTGTGTCTGGTTCTTTGACCTGAGATGCATCGGCAGTTCACCTTGAGGGTGTTATAGTTTGACTACACCATTACTCGGTCTCCTAGCCATATGGAACCCTGAGGTGTATGTTGGCTATGACATGTTCATTGTAGGAACTGGATTGCATCAAGATGGGATCTATCTACCTCGGTGGTAGAGGAGTAGCCCTATGATGATCATGAGAATCAAGTCCAGAAAGCCCATGGCCATGGTAGAGTGAAATAATAGAAAGAGTTTCTATTTAGATTTTCACATTGGACTCGAATCGAATGATTACATCATATGACAGAGACTAGGGTTTGACGAGTTCACCTTAACCCTAATCTGATCGGGGCTCAAGATAGAAGAACTTAATCACACAGGTAGCTGCACCAAGAGGTTCGCATTCAGCTCTGATGGGTTGCCACCATATACTGCTAGGTGTCACTGGTGGATTTTGGGAGCAATTAGAATGATTTAGATGATCGATCATTCTAGCTGTTCGAATCAGAAGAGTTCTGATCCATCGAAAGGAGTTTCGATGATGTCTATGATAGAGATCATGACATATCCCATTACCATACAGAACTGAACCTAACTGGGTCACACAAACAAGGGTTTGAATCTGGTGATCATCAATTGAACTGATCTAGTTCAATTGATCTGAATGAGATTCAATTAGGTTCAAGGAAATCGTGCTAGCACTCGATTGAACCTAACGTTCTTCTTTTACTATCATAAATAAGTTGTCCTGACTGAGCCAAAGGAGTTTGTGCTCAATCAGAGGCCTTCATATGGTCTGACTGGAGGTTGTCCAAGTCAGAATAGGTTGTCTTATTTGTAAGACATTACCTGCCATTTTTGGTCACCTGCCATTTCTTGTTCTTTGACTTTGGTCAAAAGTCTACCTTTGACTGGTCAAACGTTGACCATTCACCCTTTGACTTTTGACCACATGTCATGCACCTATTGGAGAGCTGGTGGGGGCCTGTCCCCCTGCCAGAACCTGGCAAGGAGAAGGGCGCACGCCAAGGGTGGCGTGAGCCCAAGTAGGAGGCGCCTAGGAGTCCTTGTTGGACAAGGACTCCACCTCCCTTTTGGATTCCAATCAGAGTTCTACTAAGAATCCAGTTTGACTGGTCTTAGGCGCCCTCTAAGGAGGAATCCAGGGGTCTCTATTCCAACCAATCAGATTTAGATCTGATTTCACAAAGGGTTGTGATTGGTTGAGAGGAAGAGGAGTTGGATCACAAGAGGTCTATAAATAAGACCCTGCGCCCAACCCTAATTCCTAATGCTATTAGATACGCCCCAAGGCTGCCTCTCCCCTCCTTCTCCATGCCATAGTCTCTTCTCCCTCTTGCTCTCCACGTCCAAAAGGTGTTTTGGACTTAGTTTGGTGCGATTCAGATCAAGGAAAGGCGATCAAAAGCAAGAAGGCTGCGCTGCTGCAAAAGGACGACTGCAGATCTTCAAAAGAGTTTTGAAGATCCTCCAGATCAGATCCAGATCTGATTTTTGGAGGTGTGATAGAGAAGAAGAGGATCTCCAGATCCAACCCGAGTGGATACCGGTAGAGGCCAGGCGCTTGCGTGGCTAAGATCCAGAACCTTCCGCTGCAATCAGGATCATCTACAGGGTAATAGGATTACCCAAATCAGGTAAATTAAATTTGATTTAATTTATCTTATTTTATTTTATTTATTAAAATAATAAGAATCAGATCTGAAACATATCAAGATCTGATTGAGATCAAGAGAAAATTTTTGAAATATATCTCTTGATCTAATCAGATCTGGACGAACCTGGACCGGGAAATCAGGATTTCCCTTCAACTGGTATCAGAGCCATGGTTCTAAATTGTTTAGATCTGATTTTAATTTTATTTTAATTAGAAAATAAAGTGATTTCAGATGTCACATGAGATGTGATCAGATCTGAAATCAGAAAAATTAAAATTAAATGATTTGGATCTAAGAACATGAAGATATGCATGACTAGTTCTAGAATAGAATAGTTCTATAGAATAGTTTTGCATGTCTTTGATTTAATCTGATTAAATCATATTTTAGATCTTCTTATTTACTATTTTCTGATATTATAAGTGTTATAATAACATCTGATAAACAGCAAATAAAAATTATTTAATTTTAAATATCATATGAGATATGATAGATGCATGACTAGACTAGTTGTAGAATAGTTCTACATAATTGTCTAGATTAGAATTTATTTTGATTAGATCAATTTAAATCTAATTTTTTAGATTATTATGTGATAATTTAGATCTGAAAACATGCATGATTTGATACATGAGATGTATGCAAAATATGCCTTGATTAGATCTAAATTTGTATATGAGATATATGATATAGATCTATAACTGTTTTGTAGATTTACATGTTCCTGATTAAGGCGTTCCTCTTGGCCGTCCGGTCATAAGAACGAAGAAGGGTTTAAAGGCCCTCTCTTCCCATTCGATGGGGTGTTCTTATGACGTGTAGGGGTGCTGCGTGTTCGTCCTTAATCAGAAACCCAAAACTTACTTTCTGCAAAACCCTAGATCCTGAAACCCTAGGATTTATTGTGCATATTTTGTTTATGAACCCAACTTAATTAAGAATTAAGTTTATGGAATATTAATTAGGTCTAAAATTGAGAATTTCAGATCTAAGACATATTCATAATACTGGGTTCGGGCTTGGGTAGCTCAATTAGGTCTAAGCGGTTGATCAAACCGAATCAAGAGTTGGTTAGATGGGATCAACAATGCTTAAATTGACCAGCCTAATAGGATTAAGTCTGGGTCAAGATCGAGTCACGATCAAGCAAGACCTAATTAGGCTCAGAGGTTAGAGTCTGGATTGTAGGCTAACCCAATTGGTTCTGACTCAACAATTTGGTGTCTAAGGTAAGTTTGGCACAGACGACCGACTGGTTTTTAATTGGAAGCTACTCGACCTGAATGCGTTCTTGTGCGAGTTAACGGCATATTCCTTCCACCGGTCTCACTTACCTGGCCATATCTGTTGACACAGTTCTGATCTGAGGTGGTCAATAATCCGAGCTGACCCATGCCACTAGGTTAGTCATAATTGTTATGACTAAGCCAAGTCTAGTTTAATGAGACCTGAATCAATTCTCCCTAAGAAAAGATTAAGTCCGAGGTCTTCCACCATTGTAGACGTGCGGGCCCTTCCCGGGGTTGATTGTTCTCGGCTGGATACAGTGGCTCAGTTGCACCGGGAAGACGCAACCATGTCTATTAGGCATTGGATGCTATGGGCTGGAGGATGAGTTGGGCTCAATATTTCGGATACGGTGAGAGACCCAATTAGGAACCCAGTCTATGCAAATGGTGGGTCTGACTTAACTAAGGAGTGGATCAATATTCCGGATACGGTGAGATTCATGAATTAGAGACCAAGTTTGGGTGCACCATGATTAGAGAATCATTGAACAAGAGTTGTTCACTCATTGGCTAACCCATCACCAATAACTGTTAGGTGAGGTGATGAGTCAGTTGGTGAGACCGCACCACCCACTAGAAATCATCAATCGCGGAGATTTTCGCATCTCTACAGAGGGAGTGTAGGGATCCGAGAAAATAGTGGGAGCTAATTTGTTTAAAAATAAAATCCCTAAACAAATTGGTCAAGTCAAAATTACAGTATCTAACTAGAATCTTTGACTCTCTACAGGAAAATGTCTGCGTCCAACCCACTGGCACGTATCCTAGACACACATAGACTGACTGGACCCAATTATAAAGATTGGCTCAGGAACTACAAAATTGTTTTGGGTTCAGAGAAGTTAACACATGTTTTGGACCAGGACCCTCCCACCTTACCAGCTCGTCCATCCACTGAACAGAGAGCGTCTCTGGAAAAATGGATTGACGAAGACAATAAGGCCAGATACTACATGTTGGGCTCGATGTCTGATGAGCTCCAGCGCCAACATGAAGATATCGGGACTGCTCGCCAAATGTTGGCTCACCTGCAGGAGATGTTTGGTGAACAGAGTCGCGCAGCCAAATATCAAGTCACGAAATGACTTTTTAAGGCTAAGATGCGTGATGGGCAGTCAGTCCAAGATCACTGTCTGACAATGATCAAGGACATGGAAGAGCTTGAGAAGCTCGGTGTGAAGTTGGACTTGGATTGCAGAACGATATTATTCTGCAATCCTTGACTGATGCATATGGGCAATTCATCATGAATTACCACATGCATAAACTTCAAAATTCCTTGGCCGAGTTGATGAATATGCTGGTTACCGCTGAGCTTTCTATGAAAGGTTCTAAAGGCTCAGTTCTTGCTATGGAACGGACTTCTTCCAAAAGAAAGTCTTATGGAAAGAAAAAGAAGTCTGTGAAAAAGCAAAAGGTAGAAGGATCAAAGAAGAAGAAGGCAGAACCGAAGAAGAAGGTCGATGGCAAAGGAAAGTGTTTCCATTGCAACAGCGACGGCCATTGGAAGCGGAACTGCCCTACTTACCTGGCCACCCTGAAGAACAAGAAGGAAGGTCCTTCTGGAGGTATGCTCGTTATTGAGTCTAACCTTACGGTTTCTTCTGCATCCAGTTGGGTGCTTGACTCTGGTTCTAGTGCTCATCTGTGCACTTCTATGCAGGGTCTTGAGGATAGCAGGAGGCTGAGGGATGGAGACATGATCCTACGCGTCGGTAATGGAGCAAGAGTTGCTGCAGTAGCCGTGGGAACATACCCTCTGCGATTACCATCTGGTTTAGACTTAGTTTTAAAAGACTGTTATTATGTGCCTGCAGCTAGCAGGAATTTGATTTCTGTTTCATGCTTAGCACAAGAAGGTTATGTGATCACCTTCTTTAAGGACCATTGTAACATTCTTTATGAAAGAAATAAAATTGCAAATGGTTTCCTTGTTAATGGTCTTTATCAGTTGCATATTGATGTACCTGTTTTAACTATCGAGCAAAACGTGAATGCCAAACGACCTAGGGATAGTCCAAACGACAGATATCTATGGCACCTGAGATTAGGTCATATAGCAGAAGATAGGATTAACAAATTGGAGAAAAATGGGCTATTGAGTCCATTGACTTTTGAGTCATATCCAACTTGTGAATCTTGTCTTCAAGGCAAAATGACTAAACTCCCTTTTGTTGGACATGGGGAGAGGGCCACAGATCTCCTTGCCCTAGTACATACTGATGTGTGCGGCCCATTCGATGTGCCGGCTAGAGGCAATTTTGTCTACTTCATTACCTTTACCGATGATCTGTCTAGGTATGGGTATGTGTATCTTATGAGACATAAGTCTGAAGCCTTTGAAAAGTTCAAAGAATTCAGACATGAAGTAGAAAAACAAACTGGAAAACCCATTAAGGTTCTTCGATCAGATCGAGGAGGTGAATACCTTAGCCGGGAATTCCTAGACTATCTTAAGGAAAATGGCATAGTCTCTCAATGGACTCCACCAGGAACACCTCAACTCAACGGGGTTTCAGAACGGAGAAATCGGACTCTATTGGATATGGTTCGATCCATGATGAGCTTCACAGACCTCCCAGATTTTCTTTGGGGACATTCATTATTAACTTCAATCTATTTACTGAATAGGGTTCCCTCTAAAACCGTTCCTACCACACCGTATGAGATATGGCACGGTAAGAAACCAAGTCTGAGTCATCTCAGAATTTGGGGTTGTCCGGCTTATGTCAAAAGACAACAAGCGGACAAGTTAGAGTTTAGGTCCTTTAGAGCTCGATTCATAGGATATCCTAAAGAGTCATTAGGATACTATTTCTACATTCCAGAAGACCACAATGTGATTGTGAGTCGACATGCCATATTTCTTGAAAAATAGTTTATTCAAGATAGTGGCATTGGAAAGCAGATTAAGCTTGATGAGAAAGTCTCACAAGCAGAAACGAGCTAAGGACCAAGTGGAACCAAATCAGGTTGAGCCAATAAGAACACTACCTCCTCCACCTCGTAGATCGGAAAGAGTTTCCCGTCCCCCTGAAAGATACTTAGGTATTATTTCAGAGGATGTAGAGGAAATGTTCCTCATAGGTAATGGTGCTCATGGTGATGATCCCAAAACCTACAACGAGGCGATATCAGATATCGACTCCGAGAAATGGCTTGAGGCAATGAAGTCAGAAGATTCGACTCGATGCACTCAAACCAAGTCTGGACCTTGGTAGATCCACCAGAAGGTATAGTACCTATTGGGTGTAAATGGATCTTCAAGAGAAAGATTGGTGCAGATGGGAATGTGGAGACATTCAAGGCTAGACTGGTGGCAAAAGGTTATAGTCAACGTGAAGGCATTGACTATCAGGATACCTTTTCCCCGGTAGCTATGCTAAAATCCATCCGCACATTGCTTGCTGTTGCAGCCTATTTCGATTATGAAATATGGCAAATGGACGTGAAAACGGCATTCCTAAATGGATATCTTGAGGAAGATATCTATATGGAACAGCCGCTAGGTTTCACATCCAGTGATACTGATCACAAGGTTTGCAAGCTGCAAAGGTCCATATATGGACTTAAGCAAGCATCTCGGAGCTGGAACACTCGTTTCAATGATGTGATCAAAAAGTTTGGTTTCATCAAAAATGAAGAGGAACCATGTGTTTTCAAAAGGGTCAGTGGGAGCGCTGTTGTCTTCCTCGTATTGTACGTGGATGACATCCTCCTTATTGGGAATGATATTCCCATGTTGACATCAGTCAAGATGTGGTTGTCCTAAGGAATTCTCCATGAAAGACCTAGGTGAAGCATCCTTTATTCTAGGAATTAAGGTCTATAGGGATAGACCGAATAGGATGCTAGGACTTTCACAGAAGATGTACATAGAGGAAGTACTAAAGAGGTTTAGTATGGAAAACTCTAAGAGGGGATTAATACCCTTCAGACATGGTATTCATCTTTCCAAGAAGATGTGCCCCAGCACACCTGAGGAAATAGAACGCATGAGCAAGATCCCTTATGCTTCTGCAATAGGGAGCCTCATGTATGCCATGCTATGTACACGACCTGATATAGCCCATGCTGTGAGTGTCACAAGCAGATATCAGTCAAATCCAGGTGAAGAACACTGGACTTCTGTGAAATGTATCCTTAAGTACTTGAGAAGAACTAAGGATATGATGTTGGTCTTTGGTAACGGAGAACTCCAAGTTCAGGGATACACAGACTCGGACTTCATGTCCGATATAGATGATCGAAAGTCGACATCGGGAAGTCTGTTTGTGTGCATGGTGGAGCTGTCAGCTGGAAGAGTTCCAAGCAAACTGTGATAGCAGATTCCACCATGGAAGCAGAATATATAGCTGCATCAGAGGCTGCAAAGGAAGCATTCTGGTACAAGAAGTTTGCTGCAGAAATTGGAGTAATGCCATCAGATGCCATTCCTCTTTACTGCGACAACAATGGCGCCATAGCCCTTGCTAAGGAGCCGAGGTCTCACCAGAAGTCCAAGCACATTGAGCGGCGATATCATCTCATCCGCGATTACCTTGAGAAAGGTTACGTTGAGGTCAAGAGAGTCAACTCCGCAGATAATGTGGCAGACCCACTTACAAAGCCGTTGGGCCAGCAGAAGATCGAAGCCCACCTTGAGAAGATGGGACTTAGACTTGTAGCCAATTGGCTTTAGGACAAGTGGGAGATTGTTAGATATATGTGCCCTAGAAGCCAGAATTGGCTGACACTTGTAATACACTTCTAGGGGCAAAATTATAATTTTGACTATAATTAATGAAATGGGTTATTTTCTATCACACATGTGTATTTAGTGTCTGTGATACATCCTTTGAGTTAATGGTAATGATAATTCATATTTTCAAGAGTTGAAAATTTAAGACATGAATAATCATTATTAACTCATAAACAGCTCCCGACCATAGGATCATCACGAGGATGGTGATTGATCCGGAAGGTTGGTGTACGATCGCTTCTCTTTAGTAGATGAGTCTTGAGTCTACGGTGTGGAGACACCGGAGCGAGAGTACAGGTACTCGTTAGAGAACGAGGGCACTGAGCGTGACCACCTCGAGTAGTCATTAGGAAGTCTACCTTCTCGTCAATGACTGACTCGATGCTGCAGTAGTGTGTCTGGTTCTTTGACCTGAGATGCATCGGCAGTTCACCTTGAGGGTGTTATAGTTTGACTACACCATTACTCGGTCTCCTAGCCATATGGAACCCTGAGGTGTATGTTGGCTATGACATGTTCATTGTAGGAACTGGATTGCATCAAGATGGGATCTATCTACCTCGGTGGTAGAGGAGTAGCCCTATGATGATCATGAGAATCAAGTCCTGAAAGCCCATGGCCATGGCAGAGTGAAATAATAGAAAGAGTTTCTATTTAGATTTTCACATTGGACTCGAATCGAATGATTACATCATATGACAGAGACTAGGGTTTGACGAGTTCACCTTAACCCTAATCTGATCGGGGCTCAAGATAGAAGAACTTGAATCACACAGGTAGCTGCACCAAGAGGTTCGCATTCAGCTCTGATGGGTTGCCACCATATACTGCTAGGTGTCACTGGTGGATTTTGGGAGCAATTAGAATGATTTAGATGATCGATCATTCTAGCTGTTCGAATCAGAAGAGTTCTGATCCATCGAAAGGAGTTTCGATGATGTCTATGATAGAGATCATGACATATCCCATTACCATACAGAACTGAACCTAACTGGGTCACACAAACAAGGGTTTGAATCTGGTGATCATCAATTGAACTGATCTAGTTCAATTGATCTGAATGAGATTCAATTAGGTTCAAGGAAATCGTGCTAGCACTCGATTGAACCTAACGTTCTTCTTTTACTATCATAAATAAGTTGTCCTGACTGAGCCAAAGGAGTTTGTGCTCAATCAGAGGCCTTCATATGGTCTGACTGGAGGTTGTCCAAGTCAGAATAGGTTGTCTTATTTGTAAGACATTACCTGCCATTTTTGGTCACCTGCCATTTCTTGTTCTTTGACTTTGGTCAAAAGTCTACCTTTGACTGGTCAAACGTTGACCATTCACCCTTTGACTTTTGACCACATGTCATGCACCTATTGGAGAGCTGGTGGGGGCCTGTCCCCCTGCCAGAACCTGGCAAGGAGAAGGGCGCACGCCAAGGGTGGCGTGAGCCCAAGTAGGAGGCGCCTAGGAGTCCTTGTTGGACAAGGACTCCACCTCCCTTTTGGATTCCAATCAGAGTTCTACTAAGAATCCAGTTTGACTGGTCTTAGGCGCCCTCTAAGGAGGAATCCAGGGGTCTCTATTCCAACCAATCAGATTTAGATCTGATTTCACAAAGGGTTGTGATTGGTTGAGAGGAAGAGGAGTTGGATCACAAGAGGTCTATAAATAAGACCCTGCGCCCAACCCTAATTCCTAATGCTATTAGATACGCCCCAAGGCTGCCTCTCCCCTCCTTCTCCATGCCATAGTCTCTTCTCCCTCTTGCTCTCCACGTCCAAAAGGTGTTTTGGACTTAGTTTGGTGCGATTCAGATCAAGGAAAGGCGATCAAAAGCAAGAAGGCTGCGCTGCTGCAAAAGGACGACTGCAGATCTTCAAAAGAGTTTTGAAGATCCTCCAGATCAGATCCAGATCTGATTTTTGGAGGTGTGATAGAGAAGAAGAGGATCTCCAGATCCAACCCGAGTGGATACCGGTAGAGGCCAGGCGCTTGCGTGGCTAAGATCCAGAACCTTCCGCTGCAATCAGGATCATCTACAGGGTAATAGGATTACCCAAATCAGGTAAATTAAATTTGATTTAATTTATCTTATTTTATTTTATTTATTAAAATAATAAGAATCAGATCTGAAACATATCAAGATCTGATTGAGATCAAGAGAAAATTTTTGAAATATATCTCTTGATCTAATCAGATCTGGACGAACCTGGACCGGGAAATCAGGATTTCCCTTCAG
>QRFJ01004312.1:98468-231798 GCA_006176705.1 Cocos nucifera | reverse complement strand
TATTAGTGGTCCTTTATCAGCTACATATTGATTGTACCAGTTCTAACTATCGAGCAAAACGTTGAAATGCCAAACGACCAGGGATAGTCCAAATGATAGATATCTATGGCACTTGAGATTAGGTCATTATAGCAGAAGATAGGATCACAAATTGGAGAAAAATGGGCTAATTGATTCATTAGACTTCGAGTCATATCCAACTTATGAATCTTGTCTTCAAGGCAAAATGACTAAACTCCCTTTTGTTTGACATGGGGAAGGGCCATAGACTCCTTCCCTAGTACATACTGATGTGTTGTGGCCCATTTGATGTGCCCGGCTAGAGGCAATTTTTGTCTACTTCATTACCTTTTACCGATGATCTATCTAGGTATGGGTATGTGTATCTTATGAGACACAAATCTGAAGCTTTTGAAAAGTTCAAAGAATTCGAGACATGAAGTAGAAAAACAAACTGAGAAACCATTTAGGTTCTTCGATCAGATCGAGGAGGTGAATACCTTAGCCGGAAATTTCTAGACCATCTAAAGAAAAATAGCATAGTCTCTCAATGGACTCGACCAGGAACACCTTGACTCAACGGGATTTCAGAATGGAGAAATCGGACTCTATTGGATATGGTTTGATCCATGATGGAGCTTCACAGACCTTCCTGATTTTTCTCTTGGGAACCACTCATTGTTAACTTAATCTATCTTACTGAATAGGTTCCCTTTTTAAAACCGTTCCTACCACACCGTATGAGATATGGCACGGTAAGAAACCAAGTCTGAGTCATCTCAGAATTTGGGGTTGTCCAGCTCATGTCAAAAGACAACAAGCGGACAAGTTAGAGTTTAGGTCTTTCAGAGCTCGATTCATAGGATATCCTAAAGAGTCATTAGGATACTATTTCTACATTCCAGAAGACCACAATGTGATTGTGAGTCGACATGCCATTTTTCTTGAAAAATAGTTTATTCAAGATAGCAGCATTGGAAAGTAGATTAAGCTTGATGAGAAAGTCTCACAAGTACAACGAGCTAAGGACCAATTGGAACCAAATCAGGTTGAGCCAATAAGAACACTACCTCCTCCACCTCGTAGATCGAAAAGAGTTTTCCATCCCCCTGAGAAGATACTTAGGTATTATTTCAGAGGACGTAGAGAAAATATTCCTCGTAGGTAATGGTGCTCATGGTGATGATCCCAAAACCTACAATGAGGCGATATCAGATATCGACTCCAAGAAATGGCTAGAGGCAATGCAGTCAGAAATTGACTCGATGCACTCAAACCAAGTCTGGACCTTGGTAGATCCACCAGAAGGTATAGTACCTATTGGATGTAAATGAATCTTCAAGAGAAAGATTGGTGCAGATGGGAATGTGGAGACATTCAAGGCTAGACTAGTGGCAAAAGGTTATAGTCAACGCGAAGGCATTGACTATCAGGATACCTTTTTCTCAGTGGCTATGCTAAAATTCCATCCGCACATTGCTTGCCGTTGCAGCCTATTTCAATTATGAAATATGGCAAATGGATGTGAAAATGGCGTTCTTAAATGAATATCTTGAGGAAGATATCTATATGGAATAGCCGCTAGGTTTCACATCCAGTGATACTGATCATAAGGTTTGCAAGCTGCAAAGGTCCATATATGGACTTAAGCAAGCATCTCGGAGCTGGAACACTCGTTTCAATGATGTGATCAAAAAGTTTGGTTTCATCAAAAATGAAGAGGAACCGTGTGTTTTCAAAAAGATCAGTGGGAGCGCTGTTGTCTTCCTCGTATTGTACGTGGATGACATCCTCCTTATTGGGAATGATATTCCCATGTTGACGACAGTCAAAATATGGTTGTCCAAGGAATTCTCCATGAAAGACCTAGGTGAAGCATCCTTTATTCTAGGAATTAAGGTCTATAGGGATAGACCGAATAGGATGCTAGGACTTTCACAGAAGATGTACATAGAGGAAAGTACTAAAGAGGTTTAGTATGGAAAACTCTAAGAGAAGGATTAATACCCTTCAGACATGGTATTCATCTTTCCAAGAAGATGTGCCCCAGCACACCTGAGGAAATAGAACGCATGAGCAAGATCCCTTATGCTTCTGCAATAGGGAGCCTCATGTATGCCATGCTATGTACACGACCTGATATAGCCCATGCTGTGAGTGTCACAAGCAGATATCAGTCAAATCCAGGTGAAGAACACTGGACTTCTTGTGAAATGTATCCTTAAGTACTTGAGAAGAACTAAGGATATAATGTTGGTCTTTGGTAATGGAGAACTCCAAGTCCAGGGATACACAGACTCAGATTTCATGTCTGATATAGATGATCGAAAGTCGACATCTGGGAGTCTATTTGTGTGCAATGATGGTGCTGTTAGCTGAAAGAGTTTTAAGCAAACCGTGATAGTAGATTCCACCATGGAAGCGGAATATATCGCTGCATCAGAGGCTGCGAAGAAAGCATTTTGGTATAAGAAGTTTACTGCAGAAATTGGAGTAATGCCATCAGATACCATTCCTTTATACTGCGACAACAATGGTGCCATAGCCCTTGCTAAGGAGCCGAGGTCTCACCAAAATTCTAAGCACATTGAGCGGCGATACCACCTCATCCACGATTACCTCGAGAAGGGTTACGTCGAGGTCAAGAGAGTCAACTCCACAGATAATGTGGCAGACCCACTTACAAAGCCGTTGGGCCAGCAGAAGTTCGAAGCCCACCTTGAGAAGATGGGACTTAGACTTGTAGCCAATTGGCTTTAGGACAAGTGGGAGATTGTTAGATATATGTGCCCTAGAAGCCAGAATTGGCTGACACTTGTAATACACTTCTAGGGGCAAAATTATAATTTTGACTATAAATCAATAAAATGGATTATTTTCTATCACATATGTGTATTTAGTGTCTGTGATACATCCTTTGAGTTAATGGTAATGATAATTCATATTTTCAAGAGTTGAAAATTTAAGACATGAATAATCATTATTAACTCATAAAATTGCTCCCGACCATAGGATCATCACGAGGATGGTGATTGATCCGAAAGGTTGGTGTACAATCGCTTCTCTTTAGTAGATGAGTCTTGAGTCTACGGTGTGGAGACACCGGAGCGAGAGTACAGGTACTCGTTAGAGAACGAGGGCACTGAGCGTGACCACCTCGAGTAGTCATTAGGGAGTCTACCTTCTCGTCAATGACTGACTCGATGCTGCAGTAGTGTGTCTGATTCTTTGACCTGAGGTGCATCGACAGTTCACCTTGAGGGTGTTATAGTTTGACTACACCATTACTCGGTCTCCTAGCCATATGGAACCCTGAGGTGTATGTTGGCTATGACATGTTCATTGTAGGAACTGGATGGCATCAAGATGGAATCTATCTACCTCGGTGGTAGAGGAGCAGCCCTATGATGATCATGAGAATCAAGTCCAGAAGTCCATGGCCATGGTAGAGTGAAATAATAGAAAGAGTTTCTATTTAGATTTTCACATTGGACTCGAATCGAATGATTACATCATATGACAGAGACTAGGGTTTGACGAGTTCACCTTAACCCTAATCTGATCGGGGCTCAAGATAGAAGAACTGAATCACACAGGTAGCTGCACCAAGAGGTTCGCATTCAGCTCTGATGGGTTGCCACCATATACTGCTAGGTGTCACTGGTGGATTTTGGGAGCAATTAGAATGATTTAGATGATCGATCATTCTAGCTGTTCGAATCAGAAGAGTTCTGATCCATCGAAAGGAGTTTCGATGATGTCGATGATAGAGATCATGACATATCCCATTACCATATAGAACTGAACCTAACTGGGTCACACAAACAAGGGTTTGAATCTGGTGATCATCAATTGAACTGATCTAGTTCAATTGATCTGAATGAGATTCAATTAGGTTCAAGAAAATCGTGCTAGCACTCGATTGAACCTAACGTTCTTCTTTTACTATCATAAATAAGTTGTCCTGTCTGAGCCAAAGGAGTTTGTGCTCAATCAGAGGCCTTCATATGGTCTGACTGGAGGTTGTCCAAGTCAGAAAAGGTTGTCTTATTTTGTAAGACATTACCTGCCATTTTTGGTCACCTGCCATTTCTTGTTCTTTGACTTTGGTCAAAAGTCTACCTTTGACTGGTCAAATGTTGACCATTGACACTTTGACTTTTGACCACATGTCATGCACCTATTGGAGAGCTGGTGGGGGCCTTGTCCCCCTGCCAGAACCTGGCAAGGAGGAGGGCGCACGCCACCCTAGGCGTGCACCCAAGTTGGAGGCGCCCTAGGAGTCCTTGTTGGACAAGGACTCCACCTCCCTTTTGGATTTCCAATTAGAGTTCTTCTAAGAATCCAGTTTGACTGGTCTTAGGCACCCTCTAAGGAGGAATCCAGGGGACTCTATTCCCACCAATCAGATTTAGATCTGATTTCACAAAGGGTTGTGATTGGTTGGGAAGAAGAGGAGTTGGATCACAGCTAGTCTATAAATAAGACCCTGTATCGCCCAACTCAAAGAGATATGATTGAGATCATAGTTTCCCATACGCCCAAGGCCTTTTCTCCTCCCTCCCTCCTCCATGCCAAAGCTTCTTCTCCCTCTCCTCTCCACGTCCAAAATAGTTTTGGAGCTTGGTTGGTGCGATCCAGATCAAAGAAAGGCGATCAAAAGCAAGAAGGCTGCACTGCTGCAAAGGACGAATGCTGATCTTCAAAAGAAGTTTTGAAGATCCTTCAGATCAGATCCAGATCTGATTTTTGGAGATGTGATAGAGAAGAAGAGGATCTTCAGATCCAACCTAAGTGGATACCGGTAGAGGCCAAGTGCTTGCGTGGCTAGATCCAGAACCTTCCGCTGCAAATAGGATCATCAATAGGGTAATAGGATTACCCAAATCAGATAAATTAAATTTAATTTAATTTATTCTTATTTTATTTTATTTATTAAAATAATAAGAATCAGATCTAAGACATCCCAGATCTGATACAGATCAAAGAAAAAAAATTTTGAAATATATCTCTTAATCTGATCAAATCTGAACGAACCTTGATTGAAAAATCAGGATTTTCCTTCACGATCATGCAAAAAGAAAGAAGAGAAGAGCCAAAATCCTAAGAGGGACCAGGCTCCTCAGACTTTGGGCTATCAGCCCCAGCCATTACCAAGGCCTGCTTCAGTCTGAAGATCTCCTCCTCGAGCTCCTTCTTCTTATATAGACCATCTACGTACATCCTGTTGATATGTTGGAATTTGCCTTCAAGCTCTTACCACTATCTTCTCAAGACTTTAGACTCGACCTCCGCATCCTTAACAGTCTAATGTTCATAGGATAGTTGGAGCTTTAGCCGTTGAACCTTGTTCTTCTCCATCCCGACCACTTTTGAGAGCTCGTCAATGGTCCTCTTTAAGGAGGCGATCTCCTCTGACTCACCATTTGCACTAGCTTGCTGACTACTGTACAATCACCTCTTAAAATAAGTCACTTCATCTCTGATGGCCTTGAGCTTGCATTCAAATCTGGACATTTTCTCTACCCAGATTATTCTGTAACTATTGTGCCAGTCCTCGGTGTCTCATAACTACTTCTGAAGCTTGAAAATCTTCTTGGACCAGCCCTAGTTATACCGAGCCTTGTCGGTAGACCATAGCAAACTCTCTTCCAGTAGATGAATTTTCTCTTTCATCATCTTGAGATCGGCTTCGAGAGAGCTGATCTTCGCCATTAATATCCAAGATTTATCATTGGCATTTTTCTTGAGCTCGATAATCTCCCTCTTAAAGCTGCCTTTTCAGATGCTGAAACTTGTAGAGTCCTTCATGTGCAAATTTCAGAGGCAAGTGACCTCTTTGGTCGCCTTCGAAGCATTCTTTCGAGAAGCCTGAAGGTTGTCCTCTGTCTTCTTCAACTTTTTTTTCAGATGGTGGACTTCCTTCTTCAAGCTCTTTATTAAGGGCTTCAACGAAACTCCCTGAGGTGAGGGGTCGGCATCGATTGGAGATGACGGATCATGATCCTAATTAGGAGGAGGATTCTGGATAACATATGATACAGCACCAATGTGAAGAAACGTATAGACAAAAATGAATTCACTTTTATTTAACTAAAAACTTTTAGGTACAAAGCAAGATAAAAAAGAAAAAAAGGTACAACTATTTGAGATCCTCAACCTCAGGGGGGGCAGCGATAGAAGAAGGATTGGCCCCGGTACTAGATGGTCCCGCTTCTTCATCGATCTCCTCCTCCTCTTCTAGGAAGTCAAGATCGAGCTTGAGAAATCTTCGGGCTATCCTGCCTCCACAGAGCTCAAAATCTTTGATGATGCCTTCTAACTGAAGGCAATGTTCAGATCCTTTATTTCGAAGGAGGTCTTGAACTACTCTACAACTCGGGCCGCTGCCTCCGAAATGGACTTCGACATTTGAGCCTCCAGCTCAAAAATCTTGAGCCTGGCCTCCTTCTTCTCTTTCTCCTCTAGAGCCAGCACTGTCTTGAGTCCGACCGAGACAAACTCCTCTTTCCAAAGTATGCTGTGGAGGCTCTCATTTTTCACCACAAGATGCTCAGCCTCAGTAGTCCTTTCCTGTAGATGACTGATCTCGTCTTAAAGATCCTCCTGGACCTTCAGCACCTCTGCCTCCTAGCTATTTATCCTCTTAAGATGGGCAAGTATGTGGTGGCCTGACTGCCATGGATAAGTCACTGTAAGATAAAGAAAAGAAGAGAGAAAAATGAAAAAGAAATATGGCAAGCAAATTACCTTGAGAAAAATTTCAAGAAGATCCCAAACGAACTACGTCCGATCAAGGTCGGTCAGGCAGTCCACCACTTCGAGCAAGACAAACTTGTCAGTCAAAGTCCGAATGACCTCCAGGTTGTCGAGAGGGTCCACCCCTTGATCATCACTGTCGTAGCTGCTAGGCTCCCCCGAATGAGCCTTATGGGCTACCTTCACAACTACCGACTTTTTCTTCTTCTTCTCCTTATCGGCAGAAGGTTCTGGTATGCGATCCCCGAAGAAAAGATTCTCGAGCTCAGGCGAAAGGGATTCCCTTTTAACGGCATCCACGTGGGCAGTTGAGATGACCTCGGCTTATGGGCGGACCTCGGGGGCAATATCAGTGATGGCAGAGATGCGTACCCTCATTTATTTCGAGCCTTCGCCCAAGGCCTTCCCCTTCCTTTTCTTCTGAGCATAAAGGCCCCTGGCAAGCCTCTCTACAGCATCAGTATCCATTTCTATGACAAAAGAACAAGTGTGGTCAACTAAGGTACATATGAAACTTCATGAGAATTTACATACATCTATATATATGTATATGCAATTAATACCAATGGGGTCAAGGGGACTTAAGCCAAAATTGAATAAGATCTACTCCCTTAGAAGGTCGGGGAGGGGAGGAGCTTGGTACGTCTTGAGCTTATTAGATGATCCGAGGTCGGCTCCGTCTAAACTAGCGGCTCAGTGGACTGATTTTCTAAGAAAATCCCAAGAAGGAAGGCCAAGCATCAAGATCGAGCATCGAATGTAAAAGTACTTCTCCTTTCAGTTATGAATGGAAGAAGAGGCACCTTTCAGTAACCCCTTCTTACCGAACTGGGGGGAGAAGTACCACAAAATATTTACGGAAGGATGGCGTTTGAATGTATAAAAATTTCGAAAGAGTAAAATAGTTGGCTGAACTTTGACTAGATGACAGAGAGAAAGAAAGCCAATGATGAATCAAAAGAAGTTCGGTACGATGAAAGCTAAGAAAATATTCAAGAAACGAAAAAGCGCGACAATAAAAAGTGAAAGTGGAAGTCGAAGCCCGACATGTAAGGCTTCCAGATATAGACAAAACCAACCAGCTAGAGGCGAACTAGCATGGTCATCTGATCCGGGGATCTCAAGGTCATACTCAGGTGGGATGCCATAATATATCCTAATAAGAAAAAGGTCATTCAGAGTAAGGATAGAAGGGATGGTGTCCAGAACGAATGACTGATGGGACATGATCCCAGACTCAACCTTGGTCAGGGGGACAGGGTCTAGGAAGGCTGATCTGGATGAGCTCCAAGAACCGATGGATTGAAATTTATAAGACATCTAGATCAAAGTGAACCCCCAAAAAATTTTCAAGAAGGCAGAAAAAAATGGAATACAAAAGCTTGTACGAAGAAACCAAAAGAGCAAGAAGTAAAAAGATGCCAGAATAATCAAAAATAGGCATCAGGAGGCTGACCTAAGTTGTTTGAGAAGGATAAAGGGACGATGGGTGCAACGAGAATCGAATAGAGGAATGCTTGAAATCAAGGAGGATGAAGGAAGGAATTGAAAATCTCGAATGGAAGAAAAGCAGGTGCCGAAGGAAGAAGAAGACTCAGGCAAGAATGGATCCTGAAGGTGGGAGAAGGCCTTAAATAGATAAGAAGAATCCGAGATGGTTATGATGGCAGATCTCATTTGATCGATCCGCGAGTGCCACGTGTCCCACTCATCATGGCAGAGTAGTGGCTACGGGCGAATCCTTAATTGCACCATGCCTGAGGCAATGCTACGGTGGGAAAGCTGAAGAACTGTCTTCTTGAACTCACTTTGAATTTAAAGAGCTTCGATGCCAGCATGGTAAATGCCAAAACATCTCGTCCTGACGAGCACGAAAAACTAAAAAAAATTTTGACAGCCGCATCTATACTCTCTTTCTTCGAATTTCAAACTCAAAAGTAGGAGGACTATTGTTGGGGTTAAACCCACTCCTATCGAAGTTCGATCAAATATCTGATCACTGAATGATCCCATCCGATAGCGACAACCAAGATTGAGCCTCAACCGAATTCACAAGATCCCTTCGGACTTCGCCTAGATGAGTTTGAATAGCAAGGATGGCCAAGCTCCTCCACCCCAAGCAATCAGCCCTTTTTTGGTAGAACTTCCTCCAGACGAACTTTCATGCTCTATTGAGAGTGTCGGACTTCTCCTTCAGCCAGACTATCGCACCAGTCGAACTCCTTTCAGACTTCTCCATCAGTCAAATTTCTTCAGACAGACTCCTTCATCAGTCGAACTTCTTTCAAACTTTTCTTTCAAGCGGACTTCTCCACCAGTCGAACTCCTCCCAGACTTCTCCTTCCATCAAACTTTTTTTGAACTTCTTCTTCTGACAGCCCAGAAGGATCTCAACATCGACTCTCAATATGGTGAATAATGATCCACGCACAGCTGATCTCGAGAACCTTCGAGCTCCTCTAGAACAACATCAGTGAGGGATGCTCCATTGTCTACAGTCGTTCCATCCGAATTTCAGATGGCACGTCACGATAACAGACACTACCCTCTGTAACAAACTCCATGTGGTCCTGAACGGTCCACTATCAGATGGTTATGGCTGTTACTATCAGTTTGTTATAGGCTCCGTCTATATAAGAGATCCTCTAGATACGCTTTCTTCTTGAAGCTCTTGATTTTTTTCTAAAAATTCTGCTAAAATTTCTTTGAGTACTCCATTTCTGTTGGTCGAAAGAGCTGACTTGATCGTCGGAGGATCTTGTCGGAGCCACCGTCCCCGACTTCAGATGAGACTTATTTTGTAGGTCATCGGTGGGGACCTCACCATCTCCGACTTCAGTTTCGATTCTGACGGCAATCAAATTTTGCACCAACAGATCTGATTTAATAAGACATGTCTAAGGGTATGTCTAAATTGAAGTAATGAAATTTGATAAGCTTAGTATTTATTTGATTTATGGATTTTGATACTATACCCATATTCCCTTTTTTTTTTTCCAAAAAAATGAGCAAATGCATCAAGACTTTTCAAGGAACCACGCTTAACATGGTGGATCACATGTGAGATAGTGGAGCATCAAGTCGCTAACCAAAGGGCTTTGATCCATCATTAATATAGAACCAGTTTTTTATATGATTATTGTTGAGTCAAAATTTTAGTTTTCATGGTTGCTAGTGTTAAGGAATGATGTTCTATATTAGATAGGTTAAAACTCTTGTGGTGTTTATATATTCCTGGGTTTATTGATCTCAATACTAGGGTTTTTAGATAGGGCCTTAACATAGTATCAAAATCCACTGATCCTTCTTGCCTACTAAAACGTCCATGCTCCCACTTATTAATCCATGAGTCATCCCTAATTTAGGATTCCATTCCTCAGGCTTTATATATGAGAGGAGGTGTTGAAGAATAATGGTCCCACATCATATAGGTTAAAAATTCTTGTAGTGCTAACATACTCTTGAGGCCATCTATCTAAATACGCTGTAGGATGTTTAAATGGGATCTTAACAACTAATATATATCTAGCCATGTGCGTACTTAGAGTTCGTACCATAGAGTGTAGAAATGCTCAAATCATAGACATGGCAGGAGGTGACATTTGACTGATCTATTAATAATTTGGTAGTGGCAAAAAAATTACTTTTCAAGGTGGCTTCTCATGAATTTCATCAACTTACGAGAGCTGAAGCCTCTAATTAAAATTAGAATATCCAAAATTTCACTAATTTTGAAGTGAAGTATATTCATGTTTTATTATATCTCTACTATTATTATACTAAGACCAAAATTTCACTTGCTGTCTCATTTGATACATACTCCTTTATTTCTTATAGAAAAATACATACTCCTGTATGGTAAGAAAATGTTTCCTCCACCTGTTTCATATCTCCAAGGGAAAAAAAAAAAGAAAGGAAGAGAAGTAGATGCAACAAGAAGGGGTCTATTTTTCATTAAAGTAGTTTAAAAAATAAAGCTCAAATTGGATGAGGTCAAAGCCATGGGTTCTCCTCACATACATCGTAGTGCTCGGCATTAGTTAATCATTATGGAATCAAGAAGAGAAAGAATATATGTACATATAGGAGGAACACTGTAAATTTTTCATGAAAAAGATATTTTTTGAGCATAATTATTGACATCATTATTAAACTTGGATCATGATTGGCAAGTCGAGCTGTCGGACCTCTATTCATTATTAGTAGGGCTTTGAACTGGGCCCATTTAAAATTTGATATTGTTTGTGTCCAAACCTAGCCCATGATCAACTCTTTGGTAGGTCATTTGTCCAACTAACAGGTCAATTAGATAGAATCGATTATTTAAAATATTAAAATATATATACAATTAAAATATTAAAAATCAGATAGAATATTAAAAATGTGCATAATTGTTGATTAAATATTTTATGCTTTAAATACTATTCTTTAAATTACATGGAACTACTTTCTATACTAGTCTTACTTTACAAAATAAATAGAAATAACAATGTTGTATAAAATATGTAAAAAAGATTATAAACAAGGTAGGAAAATGTATAAAATTTATTGATACCTTTTAATTATTTTAAACAATATACTTTTGAAAATATTGAAAATGAATAAATAAAGCTTTTATTTTTTCTTCATTATTTATTAGGAAAATTTTGATAATTTTTCTTTTTTGGGAAAAGAATTGATTATTAAAATATCATAATATGTAGCTCCATTTTATGGAGATTTGACAACTAGCATGCTTCAAGTATTACCTTGGTGATTGAGGGATTTCTAATCTAAAAGTTTAGGGTTCGAATCCTAACCATAGACCCAACATTTAAAATATATTATTTTATTAACTTAAACATATTAAATGAGTTATTTTTTTTAAATATGATGTGGTTTTTAATAATACATGTAAAATAAATATAGTTCATTATATCCATTTGGATAGTTTTCAAAACTTTAATATTTAAAATAATTAAAATACACTAAAATTTATGTATTTCCTGAATAATATTATTTTTAATTAGTTTTCTTATAAAATAGATGACTGATGATTTTATTTATTTATGTTGTAATCAAAGAGTAGTGTAGTATGTACATCCATAAGATTCAAAGAGTACTACTAATATTTAAAGTCGAAATCTTTTGTCACTATTTAGGTATATTTAAAAATCCGGTCCAATTGTTTGATTTAGCAGTCGGACCAGCGACCCGATGGCTCTCTTGACTGGGTTGATCTGCAGTGCTAGTTTAATAACCATGTTTCTAAATTATACTTCCATGGGTTTGGGTTGAACATGCCGTGCTAGTTTGGCTTGATAGTTTAATAACCCGATGACATTTTTAATTAGATGGGACATCGAAACTGTTCACGCTTCCTTACCCTGTGCTTAGCACTCGGCCAGCACTTGTTCTTAAAAAGCGCTGCCCTTGACGCGATGTTTGTACCAAATTTTCCGAGTTTTCCGCATCGGCTTGTCGGATCATTTAATAATAATATTATTGAGGTTGGACTTGCCTGGGCATTTTGTCACACCATTCCTCGTTTATATCTTTTATTTGCTCGAGCAAGCCAAGTCAGAAGGAAGGAATGCACGAGAAGCGATCGGAATTGGCATAGGCTGTTCTTTTCCAATCTTCAAAATTATATATAGCATGAAGGACATAACCGTCATTTTTGTCTGTACAATTATAATTGGAGCTTTCAATAATGCATCTGTGTACTCTGGTTTCGATTCATCATGGAATCCTATCTTGCCAGCAGTCGGTCGGGCATGCTTGCTGGTAACGTCGATCACCACACCACGTGGCTGGCTTCAGCCAATACCGTACGCAAAATAAATTCGGCCCTTCCTCTTGGATCTTTATTTGCCTTTTGCATGTATAATAGTTGATATATCTTTATTATGGATGCATGCTTACACAAAAAAAAAAAAAAAAAAAGAAAAAAAGAAAAAAAGAATTGTTATTTTCTTTGCAAAAATAAAAATAAATAGATAAAATTGGCAGATTTATCTCTTTGAAGGAAAAGTTTCCATGGCTCTTAAGTTTGAAAAAAAAAAAAATTTAGAATCCTGCCAATGAATGATCAACTCATTCATGGCCATGGTTGCTTTCGAAGTTATCGTGAAGGATGTGCTGGATTGTACGATGATTCTGGCAAGCACCATTATTTGCGAAACATGCAGTCTTATCTCTTTTTAGGAGGAAAGCCATGTCCATTAAATCTGCACCTCAAACCTAGGCATCATCTGAGATTGACAATATTGAATTGCAACTTGAACGCAAAACCCTAACAAATTAAGCACCGGGCGGTCAGAAAAAATATTTTTTTTAAGAAAAAAATAAATATCTTTTTGCATGCTTCCAAAGAATTGCAAGCTATAAGCATGTAATCACACGTTGCTAACAGCAAACAAAGTCAATGAAAGAATGCTCTTTAGAATCAGAGGAGACATATATATATATATATATATATATGATGGCAAAAGTTGAAGGGATGATAATTTCTTTTGATATTTAAGAGAAAATATAATTAACAGTGCACAAATAATACTTATTTTAATGGGTTACGTCATAAGAAGATGATCAGATCCCTCATGAATGGATATACAACTCTCGACTACCCAAGAGAAGATTGGGATCAACATCAACCTTCAACGTTCAATTAAGAATCCAATGAAAGGTACAAGATTAGGTCAAATCTTGTTCTATATCCGTCTAATAACATTTCAATTATTCTGCAAATTTTTTAGCATGCATGCTGTTGGATGAATCACAAAATTGGATAATAAAATTTTAGCAACTTAATTTACGGGAACTCCACTCAAATAAGTTAGTACTCCATTAATCACCCATCTTTTTTTGCTTCCCAATGTGAAGTGACGGGTGTAATATAGACGGGCATGCATCCGGGTGGAAGATATGTGAAGGATGAAGCCTCAACGTCAAGACTTCAACCTCCAATGCAGAATGTATTGGCATATTCCAAATAGCATGGTTAACGAGTTCCATCATCATTATATAAATATGTTAAATTACATATCTAAGTACCTATTCCATGCATGGCAACTCAAATAACACCGTCCCTTGAACTATCAACCGTTCCGTGCATCGTCTCATGTCCTTCTATTTCAACACAATGATGTGACCAGAATGGTGCGCGAAGATGTCACTTCCCATAAAAGATACACGCTCATTAAAAAAAAAAAAAATTTAAATTTCTTACCATCCAGATCCATCCGTACATAATTAATTTAATCTTAATAATTTAGAATCTGAAAAAAAATACCTATATTACCTATTTTTTTAAATATTTAAATACATAATCAATATAAGATAAATAAATACATATCTAATGGATATAAAACTAAACATATATCTCGATGGATTATTATCCCTTATATTTAAATATTATCATTATTATCAAACTAAAAATCCAATTCCATCCATAATAACTATAAATTCAACCGGAACAACCATCAGCCAATGGTCTCCAAATGGATCCATGCTACAACATTCGGGCCATCTGTTAAGTCCACTTTAATATTATCACATTTCAAATTCGAGACATAATATGACTATGCTACCGAAAGATATCATCCTCAATAACATAAAGCCTATCGATTATAATTAATAAAAATTCATCATTATTAAAATATAAATAAAAATTCAAATTTTATTATTCATTAAATAATCAAATCAAAATTAATTCAGAGCATTTAAATACATAATCAAAATCAAACCCATGTCTCAAATCATAAATAAATAACTATAAGTTTATGATCAGACTAAGTTTAGTTATAAAATTTTCAAGCCTGCTACGTAGACCCCCAAGCCTGGATCCTTCGTCGATTTTAATATTATTTTTCTATAAAAAAAATAAAAAAATAAAAAAGATATGAGCTATACTAACCTAGTAAATAAAATCTACGCTTCCTTATTAGGTCAAGCATAAGATTTTTCATGACAATGCAATATTTAGAAAATAATATATATTATAAAATAAAATATTTTATAGATCATATAATAAAGCAAATCATAAAAACAATCATGCATGTATAAATCATGAAATTTTATAAACATGATCCTTAAATCATTCTTATTAAGTATTCATGTCATATTTCAAAATATTGCCCACAGATATTTGTGCTATGGTCACTTTATACCTATGATAAGACTAGTGTTCTTAATCGACAAATTCTTATTCCTTGTGCCAACTTTATACCCGTTGGTAAGGCCTGTATTCTTATGGATGCTAGCTTCGGATATCGACTATAAGGATTCATTTATAGCTACTTGAGAGTTTTTGAAATCTTTATATTTTTTTTTAAAACATACATATATATTCATAAAATCAATGGTCATAATAAAATATATTTTTTCATATCTTATATGCTGATCTTTATTTTAGAAAACATGATTTCATCAATAATATTTTATTTATAATAAAATATGATAATTTTAAAATAAATAAGGCGCATAAGATCTACTTACCTCGATTGTCCAAAATCTTCAGACTACGTCAAATAAATCAAATATTTTTATTTAAAATATTAAATCTTAATTAATTTTCATTCAATAAATTTTAAAATAATAAAAATAGTGGTTGCTAGGTAATCGATCTAATAGACCATTCGAACACAAACATGATTCAAGATCAATTTGTCAGAATCGATCGAGTTCCTAGAAAAAAAATATTTTAATTCGATCTAAGATCTATAGGTCATTTTAGAGAGAAAAAGTGGGTGAAAAGATATATAAAAAAAAAAAAGAAAACCTTAAAAAATATAAGAGAGAGGACTCTCTCTCTCTTCTTTTTCTTTTCTATTTTTTTTTCTTTGACCGAAATAGGAAATGAGGAAGAGGCAACTATGTTCTAGCAAGGTGCGGGGCATTGCCAGCGGTCTGGAGGCGGGTGGTAGCAAGTAGAACAAGGGACGGCGGAGCAAAAGGATGGCCGGCGGCAAGTGACCGGCCATTAAAAGAAATCCAAAAATTTAAGAAAAATAGGGGACTTCTATCCGTGGGCTTTTTCAGCAAATCCCATGGCCGACGATCATGAATAAGGACATGGGAGGAAGGAGAAGAAAAAGAAGAGGATATAGACATACCTGGGGCTTCAGTGGCTTCTTCGGCAAGCACAAGGAGAATGTGTGGCTTCATTGGAAAAATAGAGAGAAAGGAAGGAGAAAAGGGAACTCCAGGTTGCTTGATGGTCTTGAATAAGAAAGGGAGAGGAAGAAATTTATAGGAGACTTTCAAGAATTTTTTTTTTTTGGCCGCACTTTAGGAGTCCAACTTCTAGTCAAACACGAGAGAGAAGAAGACTCTCATCATCCTTTCTTTCTTTTTTTTTTTTTTTTTTTTTTTTTTTTTGTCAGGTTATCACAAATATCATTTATAACAACCACAAGGGCTCCCATCTAAAAAAACTAATAGAAAGATATAAACATTGAAGGTACAACATCCACTTGAACACATTTGATTCATTCTACGTGGATAATTCTTTCATTGACTGGCAGTTATTTCGGCCAGCTTGTCCCAACTAAAAAGGCACCTCTTGTAACAGAACAATAGAGACGAACACCTTTCAACTTCACAAAAGGAAACAGCTGTCTCTGTTGTCCAATGCTAGATGTCCCCGGCAACGATACTTACGCCTCAACTACTGAAGGAAACAGCTGGCTCTGCTGTCCTTTGTCAAATTTTTCTTTCCGCATTTGGAAGAGGGGACATGGTGAAAGCACAGGTTACTTTGTTGCAAAACACCTTTAGGATTCTTACACTGCACCATGGTGGGTATGGAGCATGTTGGAGGATTTTTATACCAGCTGAAGACATGAGAACATAGATTGATTGAAGATCTTCAGAAGACTAAGATCGAGGTTTTATCTTAGACCGAACTTGAATTTATCAAGATAGAAGCCAATCGCAATATAGGTTGATTGAAGATCTTCAGAAGACTGAGGTCGAGGTTCTATCTCAGGCTGAACTTGAGTTCATCAAGAGATAGAAGCCAGTCGTAATGTAGATTGATTGAAGATCTTCAGAAGGCTGAGATCGAAGTTCTATCTCAGGCCGAACTTGAGTTCATCAAGAGATGGAAGCCAGTCGCAATGTAGGCTGATTGAAAGTCTTTGGAAGGCTAAGACCGAGGTCCTCTCTCAGGCCGAATTTGAGTTCATCAACAGATAGAAGTCAGTCATAATGTAGGCTGATTGAAGGTCTTCAGAGATCGAGGTTCTATCTCAGACCGAATCTGAGTTCATCAAGAGATGGAAGCCAGTCGCAATGTAGGCTGATTGAAGGTCTTTGGAAGGCTAAGGCCGAGGTCCTATCTCAGGCCGAACTTGAGTTCATCGAGAGATAGAAGCCAAAGTCATGATGACGGCTGATTGAAGGTCTTCGAAAGGCTGTGGCCGAGGTCCTAAGTCAGGCCGAGCTTGAAGTTACTGAAAGGATGAGCTCCCACAGGATGAACTCTTCTAGGATGAGCTCCCCCAAGACAAACTCCTTCGGGATGAACTCCTCCAAAACGAACTCCTGCAGGATGAGCTCCTTCCGGATGAACTCCTCTAGGATGAACTCTCCTAGGATGAACTCCTCCGGGACGAGCTCTCCTAGGATGAGCTCCTCCAGGAGACAAACTCCTCCGGGATGAACTCCCCCAAGATAAACTCCTCCAGGATGAACTCCTTCAAGACAAACTCCTCTAAGACAAACTCCTCCGGTACGAACTCTCCCAAGATGAACTCCTCTAGGATGAACTCCTCCGGATTATCAACTTTCTCCCTACATGCCATGAGGAGATAATACCTGACATAATTCCTAAGAATTTTCTAGTGGACAGATAAAATATCTCTGACAACTCACTGCTCTCTCACGACTAACAATCCACAACCCATCCTAATAAACTCTGAACCCTTCTATAAAAGGAAAAAAAGAGGGATCCTAAGGTACGTGACTCTTCTCTCCCAAATGCTCATTATTGAAGGATCCCCGCTAGAGCCAATTTCGGTCGAGGACTTCTCTTGTAGGTACAACCACCTCCATCCCATCACCGTCGACTCACCGTCGTCGCACAACTCTAGTGATCCGACTGTATGCGACTCTTCTCTCCTAAATGCTCGTCTTCTTTCCTCCGTTGAATGAAAAAATGACTTGAGCGTTGAAGGATCCCTATCAGAGCCAACTCCGATCGAGGACCTTTCTTGTAGGTACAATCGCCTCTATCCCATCATCGTCGACTCGCCATTGTCGCGCAACTCCAGTAATCCGACCTCGAGATAGATTTCTGCATCAATAGATGGCTCTAGAGGCATGGCAAACTATTTGGAATGTGTTCCAAAGCCAATCATCAGTCTATTGACGATTGGGCTATATATTTGTAATTGTATATAAATTATAAATTAATAAAAAATATTTTAGCATTTTTCATCATAAATTTTATTATCTTCTAATGAACTTCTATATTGTAATGAAGTCCTTAGGACTATCTAGATTCAGCAAAGGAGGATTTGTCATTTAGTCTTTAAATAGTTCACGACCAAATGATACATTATTACTTAGGATGACAACGTTTATCAAGTATAGGTCGTTGTGTGCCATATAAGTTGATTGTCCTTATAACCAAGAAATATTGAGACACTGATATGGCATGCAAGTAAGACGTATAGATACATCTGCACTGAACGTGACCAACTCCGAGACTTTTCTCCTGTCAAGATTAGCTTCGATGGAATATAGGTATAAATATCCCTCCGATCTGAGATCACCACGGTGACTTCCAAACAACTCACTGTATTTTGGTGCCGGACTATCTGAATTTCTAATTCAGTGATAGAAGATTTCTGGGCACAGTCAAGTATTTGTAGAGTCGGTGCATGTATCAAGATGAAATTGACCACTCATGATTTTAGGAGCCGTGTTCAATTATATTTCAATTTAGCAAAACCTTAGCTAGGATAGTCTTAGTGAGGAGTCACGGGACTAATTGCTTTGAGACACGATATGGATATATTTTCTAGGATTGACAGTCTAATCCTGAGTCATCTATTACACAGAGATCATAGGGATAAATTATACGATAACCATATTCGCGAAAGTTCTGAATATTGTAATTATGATTATTCGACTTATCCAGACATTGGGTACCATTGCTAGATGGTCATTTTGATTAGTATAGAAATTGATTTCTGTGCTACCGGCTTAGGTTCGGACCTACGGAATCACACACATTAGAAGTTTCTACCTGATCTGATGGTTGATCAAGTGTTCTATTGGTCTGAGACTCTATAGTCAAGAGTTTCACTGAACTGAAACTCTATGACTAAGAGTCATACTGGATTGGGACTCTGAGTCCGACTTGTCTGGGACTCTCTGATCAAGAATTTCATTAGTTTGAAACTCTATGGTCAAAGAGTCCCACTAGATTGGAACTCTATGACTAAGAGTCCCAATGAACTATGATCAAGTCCTACTTGTCTGGGACTCTCTGATCATGAGTCCTGATAATCTAGGATACTGTGGTCAAGAGTCCTATTGGACTGGGACTCTATGACCAAGAGTCCTACTAGATTGGGACCTTGAGTCCTCATCTGAAACTCTCTGATCAAGAGTTTCACTAATCTGAGACTCTATGATCGCGAGTTTGATTCATTTGGGATACTAGGTTCAAGAGTCCCATTGATTTATGACTCTTCAAGAGTTTCATGTTGATAGAACTCTGTTGCCCAATAACCCATTCGATTTGGACTCAAATATTTTTGGAGGATTAATTAGCAATTTGATTGCTGATTAGTTCAATTTGATTAAGCAATGAGGATTCGATCAAGTCTAATTGAATTTGATTCGATTGAATTTAATCTGATCAGGTCATGAGATGACCTAATCGCTATGAGAGTTTTGACCCTGATTTGATCAGGACGTAGATCTAATTAATTTTTAATTTAATTAAAATTTTATTAGATTAGGCTAAGCCTAATTTGATTGAATTTAATCTGATTTAATTAGGTTTAAATTAATTAATTTGGTTGAAATCAATTAGGACCAAATCAAATAAAGTTTGAATTCAAATTCTTCCATGTCCTCCCTTTTGTTTGTCAAATATTTTTTGAAAAATAAAAATATGTATACAGAAGAAGAGTCCTTCTGCATGTTAAACACAAGAAAAGAGCGTTGGATAAGGATAAGAGGCTCATTTGATTTTTGAGATCAAGTGAGTGGTTAAAACCTCTCAACCACTCAACTCTTATCATTTTCTATGTGGTTTTCCCAAGGTACTCACGTCAATAAATTATGAGAATTTTTTTGCATGCAGGAGAATGGGTTAGCATTATGTGGTAAAAATTTTAGTATTTGGGTATCAGTTATGGATGAAAAAAATCTTAGAGTGAAGGTGAACAGGATCCTATGGTACTTTTCTTTTTCTTTATGCCTCTCTTCTCTTATAATTTTTACCTCTAAGAATATCCTATTTTTAAATATGATCTAAATAAAGATTATAGATCTAAAAGTTATCTTTTCATAAAAACTTATTTTATGAAAAAACTCTATACAGAGAAGGCTTGATAGAATTTTTAGTGTGTCAGCATTTTTGGACCGAGTGAAATCCTAGATGTGGGAATCTGGATTCGGATAGAGAGATCGAGTGCTGTGAGTATCGGATTGCCACCAAATTTGAAACACATCTTCATTATCCTCCAATATTTATGTTCTAATTTTTTAGAATATCTAAAAAATAAGAAAATATACGATCGATCGGATCGATCATGATCAGCCATCGAAGGCTCCGGCGAGAAGCTAGCACTTCAATGGGGCTGATCGAAACCAGGAGCTTCGTGTGAACCAACCGTAGAGGTCGGATATATATGCGACTATGATGTGATATCAGAGCATTATCCGATAGACTCAGATTATGATGATCGACTATCCATGAAAATGTATTGTATTTTAAACACATAGATATAGTAAATAGTTTATTATATTATTTTATTTTTAGATCTATTGATGTATGCATGCATATTATGTTTAGATCCTAATATATAGGATTAAATAATCTGATATGATCAATAGATAATTAATTAAATTTATTATTTTTTACTGCATCATTATTATTTTTAAAATATTTTTCGAAAGTAGCATGGCAAATTCTGCACTATTTTCTTCAAATGGTATCAGAGCAAGATTTTTTAAACATGATATGCTTGCATATTTAGATTAATAATTTAGATTTAATCTAAATATTAATCTAATAATTAGATCTAAAAAATTAAAATTCAGATCATACGGATTGCAGATTATCATGCTGTAGGATTTACCCTCTATAGTGAAAAGGTTATCCTGATACATTGCTAATTTATATCGTTAATCATGAAATTACTAGATTTAATTTAATATTTTTATGATTTAATTATATTAGACTTTAATCTGATTTATGATCATGAATGCATAATTAGATAAAGTTTGATTCATGACTTCATGATTATGTAGTGTACATAGTTTTAGATTAAACCCTACAACTAGTATTGTTTGTGAATTGAGATGATTTAATTTTAAAATGAGTCAACTCAATTGGTGAATAATGCTAAGTTATAAAGAATCTTTCAAAATTAAAAATATTTTCAAAATGTCGAACGCTAACCCTCAGCACATAAACTTAATTAAAAATTAAGTATAATGATTTAGTGTCTAGAATTATGAATTAAGACTCTAAGTCATTAATCATAAACTTATGGATTATTGGGTTAGCTGAATTAGATTCATAAATTGGGTTAGACCTAAGGTTAGTTAAAAGATGGACTAATTTAAAGTAATTGATCAAATCTAATTAAATATTAATTTAGATTAGGTCAAGAACTCTATAGACTCAATTATAATAGTTGTAGTTGGTCAAGTTCATGCCTTTAACAAGGACCAAATAGACTTGATTTAAGGCTACGTGGTCGAATCCAAAATTATTAGGTTGGTCAAACTAAAACTAATAAACTGGATGGTGTCTAAGGTAAGTTTGGCAATTTGATCGGTGGTTTTTAATTGAGAGCTACTCGCACTGATTCGATTTTTGATGAATTAATGGCATATCCCATCTACCGATCTCGCTTATCTGACCATCCTGATGAGTTAGATTTTGATTAGATCACTTGGTGATTTGGGCTCACTCATGTCTATTAGGTAAATCAGTTTGACTGATTTAGGTGCTCCTAATGTCAGCTTAGATTATATTCTTTTCTGACTTGATGAAGTCAATGGAAGGATCGAAATTGGCTCATTGAATTTTCTTAAATTGGTTAACTAAATCTTTTAAAATTATTAGATCCTTAAAAATAAAATAGTTATATTGATAACTAAATCATATCCTTCCATTAAGTTGAGTGATAATGGGTTCATTAGTATAATGATCACTAGAGGTCGAAAGGTCTGGTGATTATTGACTAATGAAATTATCATTCATAAAATGATAATTTGGTTAAGTTTTTCTAATAGTCGTTAGGTTGGCTGACCAAAGTTGGGCCTGATCATTTATTGGTTAGATAAGACCAAATGTGATCACGTTAATGGTTGGACCTAACCAAACCTTTTTCAATGGAGGCCAAAGCCTACTGATTAGGTCTATGGGGCAAAATCGATATTACTAGAAGTTGTTTAGAGAAATAATTGATTTTAAATCTACCGATAGGTGCACATGGGTTGACCAACCAAAATTGGACTTATGTGTAGTCTATATGAATTCTAGTACCCACTAAGAAATTAGAGTAATTTCTCAAATTAGAGGTAGAGGCTATCAATTCATATAAAATAGTAAAAGGATATTTAGACTGAAGTCCAAGTCTTTAGGATTAATAATTCATATACTAATTAGGTTTGATTTTTCATTTTGTGCAGACATGGCCACTAATATATCGCTTCGATCATTGTTAGACCATGATAAATTAATGGAACCCAACTACGATAGCAGGTATCGTAAGTTAAAAATCATCCTGGAGCATGAGCGGATTCTTTATGTGATAATGGATCGAGCACCTGAGGAGCCAGTCCTAAACGCTAAGGAAGTGGTCTGAGACACTTATCTAAAGTAGCTCAATGACCGCACCACCATTCAATGTATAATGCTGGCGGCAATGAATGACAAGTTCAGTCGTAGGTTTGAAAATGCCCGACCATAAGAGATGCTTCAAATATTGAACGACTCTTTTGGCATGCCGGACGATGTTGAATGGTGCAAAACAAGTTATGCCATTTTCAATGCTCGGATGTGGGATGAGGCCTCAGTCATCGATCATGTATTGTACATGATCGAGATGATTGAGCGTCTTAGCAAGTTGGGCTTTCCCCTGCATGAGCAACTCGATAAGGATGCAATCCTTAATTCTTTGCCCAAGTCCTTCCTCCCCTTCCTAACTCATTTTAGAATGACAAAGCCTGTAGTGAACTACCACGGCTTGTTGGGGTTGCTGTAGAACTTTGAAATGGATCATCAACTCCACAAAAAAATGGTGAATATAGTGGGAGGGTCTTCTTCTGATCGTCGATCCTTTAAGAAAGAAAAGAAGAACAAGAAAAAGAAAAACAAGAAGGTATGGCCGCATGCTAGGACGACTGCACATGGTCAGATCAAGAAGCGCAAGCCCGACTAGAGCCAGGCAAAGTGCTTCTTCTGTAAAAAGCAGGGACACTGGAAGAGGAATTATCCTCTATACATTGCCTCCCTGGACCTAAATAGGCCGAGGAAGAAGCAAGTAATTGCTGGATAAGATAATTATATGATAACACCTTATAATTTTTTCTTATTCGATTCTACTGTCTAGGTATTAGATACTGAAAGCCCTTATCATATTTGTAATTTTATGCAGAACTTGCGGGTCAGTAGAAGATTTGATCAAGGCGAGAGGTTCCTGAACGTTGGAGATGGAAGATAAGTTTCAATTCTAGCTTTTGGAATTATGAACCTTGTAATCAATTCAAATAAAGTTATTCTTAATGAATGTCGTTATTGTCCAACTTTCTTATTGAATATCATTTCTGTAGGCCTTTTGACCATTAATGGTTTTGAAATATCAATAAAAAAAAAAATTTGTAATGTCATTTTGAATGGTGTTACAATTTTGATTAGACAATTGAATAACAAAATTTATTTACTTTCTATGCCTGTTAACATGGTTCAATCCTCCAGTAACCATCCTAAAATTAGTGATGTATCTGATGTCTACCTTTGGCACTGTAGGCTAGGTCATATTAACAAGAATAAAATTAACAGGTTAGCTCAAGAAAAAATTCTTGAGGTTAGTGATTGTGAGTCACTTCCAATCTATGAGTCCTGTCTTCTTGGTAAGATGACCAAGTCACCTTTTACTGGAAAAAATGAACGAGCCACTGAACTTCTGAGTTTAGTACATTCGAATGTATGTAGACCCATGAGCTCAAGTGCTAGAGGTAGATATTTCTACTTCATAACCTTCACAGACGACCTATCGAGGTATGGGTATGTCTATTTAATGAAGCATAAATTGGAGTCGTTTGAAATGTTCAAACTATTTTGAAATGAGGTAAAAAAGCAAATTGGAAAGAGTATTAAAACTCTTCGATCTGACCGAGGGGATGAGTACCTTTTTAATGAGTTTCTGACATATCTTAGGGAGAATGAGATTCTCTCCCAATGGACCCCTCTTGAAACACCACAACATAATGGTGTGTCTGAAAGAAGAAATCGGATCCTATTAGACATAGTTCAATCCATGATGGGGTTTGCTGGTTTGTCGATCTTCGTATGGGGATATGTGCTCGAGTCAACTTGTTACATTCTAAATAGGGTTTCGAGTAAATCTGTTAATAAAACACCATATGAAATATGGATAGGGCGTAAGCCAATGCTTTCACACCTTAGGGTTTGGGGGTGTCCAGCCTACGTCAAATATTTAATGACAGACAAGCTTGGACCTAGGACTGATAAGTATAATTTTATAGATTATCCAAAAGAAACCATAGGATACTACTTTTATCTTGCTGATGAGCAAAAAATGTTTGTCAGCCTTAAGTCAGTTTTTTTAGAAAAGGAGTTTCTTGGTGAAAGAACTAATGCCTCAAAGGTCGAACTTAATAAAGTACGATAGGTGGAAGAACGGACATAAGTTGTTGAACCTGAGCTGGATCTGATTAGATCAAATCCAGAACCCATTGTAGAAGCATCCTTAAGGAGATCTGGTAGAGTACCACATCAATCGGATAGATACTATGATTTTCTGGTCTGGGACAGAGATCCTATGAAACTCGATGAGAATGATCAGGATCCAATTACTATATGGATGCAATGCAGAGATCTGACTCAGAGAAATGGCTTGAGGTCATGAAATTTAAGATGGAATCCATGAAGGTCAACGATGTATGGACATTGATTGACCCATCTGAAGGGGTAAAACTCATAAAGTATAAGTGGATCTTCAAAAAAAAAGAGGTGTAGATGGAAAGGTGGAGACCTATAAAGTCCATCTGATTGCCAAGGGATATTGTCAACGTTATGGTATTGACTATGATGAGACGTTCTCTCCTATGGTAATGCTCAAATTTATTCGAATAATACTTATCATAGCTGCCTATCTGGACTATGAAATTTGACAGATGGATGTGAAAATAGCTTTTCTAAATGGAGAGCTGGATGAAGAAGTGTATATGATACAACCTGAAGGTTTCATGTTCATAGATGAGTTTAAGGTGTGTAAGCTTCAGAGGTCCATTTATGGACTAAAACAGGCATCTCAGAGCTGGAACATACGATTTGATAGAATAATCAAAACGTATGGCTTCGTTAAGAATGAAGAAGAGCCCTGTATATATAAATAGGCTAATGGTCCAGCAATAGTATTCCTAGTATTGTATGTAGGTGATATTCTCTTAATTGAAAATGATGTCCCTGCATTACAAGAAATAAAGATCTGACTGTCATCATAGTTCTCCATGAAAGATTTAGGAGAAGTTTTCTACATCCTAGGGATGAAGATCTATAGAAAAAAATATGAAAGATTGCTTGGATTGTCCCAATCCACATATATTGACACTGTGCTGAAACAGTTCAGCATGAAAAATTTCAAGAAAGGCTATCTACCGATAGGTCATGAAATTTTTCTTTCAAAGAGGGATTATCCAACAACACCTCTAGACAGAGAGCGTATGAATAGAATACCATATACTTCAATAGTGGATTCTATAATGTACGCCATGACATGTACGCGATTAGATGTGACATACTAGGTATAGTGAGTAGATACCAATCTAATTTAGGAGAAAATTACTAGAAGGTTGTTAAAACCATCCTGAAGTATTTAAGAAATACTAAGGATCAGTGACTTGTATATGGTAAATCGAACTTAAAACTTATGGGATTCATAGACTTCAGTTTTCAGTCTGATCATCATGATAGCAAGAATATATCGGGATACATATTTATCCTTAATGATGGACCCATCTGCTGGAAGAGTTCCAAGCAGCACACTATGGCCGATTTAGTTTATGAGGTGGAGTATGTCGCTGCATCAGATGCTGCCAAAGAAACGGCATGGCTAAGAAAATTCATCATCGAGCTCGGAGTAGTACCCTTCCTTGATGGTCCAATTCTGTTCTATAGCAACAGCTTTGGAGCCATTGCTCAGGCGAAGAAACCAAAGGCACACTAGCAGACAAAGCATATTCTACACTGCTACCATCTTATCCGAGAGATTTTGGATTGAGGTAACGTCACCTTCAGAAGATCGACGGAAAGGAGAATCTGACTGACCCATTCACTAAAGCTATTACGGTGAAGGAGTTCGATGATTTTAAGTCGAAGATAGGTATTAGATACTACATCGATTGACTTTAGTCTAAGTGGGAGATTGTTGGGAATGTGTCCCAAAACCAATCGTCAATCTATTGACGGTTGGGCCATATATTTATAATTATATATGAATTATAAATTAATAAAAGATATTTTGATATTTTTCATCATAAATTCTATTATCTTCTAATGAACTTTTATGTTCTGATGAAGTCCTTAGGACTATCTAGATTCAGCAAAGGAGAATTTATCATTTAGTCCTTAAATAGTTCATGACTAAATGATACGTTGTTACTTAGAACGACAACGTTTATCAATTATAAGATCATTGTGTGCCATATAGGTTAGTTATCCTCATAACCAAGGAGTGTTGAGACACTGATATGGCATGCAAGTGAGATGTATGGGTACATCTGCACTGAATGTGATCAACTTCGAGGTTTTTCTCCTATCAAGATTAGCTTTGATGGAATATGGGTATAAATATCCTTCCGACCTGAGATCATCATGGTAACTTCCAAGCAACTCACTGTATTTTGGTGCCAGACTATTTGAATTTCTAATTCAATAATGGAAGGTTTCTGGGCATAGTCAAGTACTTGTAGAGTCGGTGCGTATATCAAGATGGGATTGACCACTCCTGATTTCAGGAGCTGTGTTCAATTATATTTTAATTTAGTAAAATCTTGGTTAGGATAGTCTTAGTGAGGAGTCACGGGATTAATTGCTTTGAGACACAACATTGATGTATTTTTTTTGGGTTGACAGTTTAATCCTGAGTTATCTATTACACAAAGATCATAGGGATGAATTATACGGTAATTATATTCGCGTAGATTCTGAATATTGCGATTGCGATTATTCGACCTATCCAAATATCGGGTACCATTGCTAGATGGTCACTTCGATTAGTATAGAAATTGATTTTTGTGCTACCGACTTAGGTTCGAACCTACGAGATCACACACATTAGGAGTTTCTACCTGATCTGATGGTTGATCAAGAGTCCCATTGGTCTAGGACTCTATGGTCAAGAGTCCCACTAGACTGGGACTCTGTGATCAAGAGTCCTATTAGACTGGAACTCTGAGTCTGACTTATTTGGGACTCTCTGATCAAGAGTCCTATTGGTCTGGAACTCTATGGTCAAAGAGTCCCACTAGATTGAGACTCTGTGACCAAGAGTCCTACTTATCTGAAACTCTCTGATCATTAGTCCTGATAATCTAGGACACTTTGGTCAAGAGTCCCATTGGATTGAGACTCTATGACCAAGAGTTCTACTAGACTAGAACTTTGAGTCCTACTCGTTTGGGATTCTTTGATCAAGAGTTTTACTAGTCTGAGACTCTATGATCGTGAGTTCGATTTATTTAGAACACTAGATTCAAGAGTCCCACTGATTTAGGACTCTTCAAGAGTTTTATGTTGATAGGACTCTGTTGCCCAGTAACCCATTCGATTTGGACTTAGATATTTTTTAGAGGATTAATTAGCAATTTAATTACTGATTAGCTCAATTTGATTGAGCGATGAGGATTCGATCAAGTCCGATTGAATTTGATTCGATTGGATTTGACCAGATCAGGTCATGAATAACTTAATCGCTATGGAAGTTGACTCTGATTTGATTAGGATATAGATCTAATTAATTTCTAATTTAATTAGAATTTTATTAGATTAGGCTAAGCCTAATTTGGTTAGGTTAAACCTGATTTAATTAGATCTAAATTAATTGGTTTAGTTGAAACCAATTAGGACCAAGTCAAATAAAGTTTGAATTCAAATTTTTTCATGCACCCACCATTTTTTATTTTTTCACTCTACTTCCCACGTCCTCCCTTTTGTTTATCAAATATTTTTTGAGAAATAAAAATATGCACGTAGAAGGAGAGTCCTTCTGCATGTTAAATACAAGGAAGGGAGCGTTGGATAAGGATGAGAGGCTCATTTGATTTTTGAAATCAAGTGAGTGGTTAAAACCTCTCAACAACTTGACCCTTATCATTTTTTATGCGGTTTTCCCATGGTATTCATGTTAATAAATTATGAGAATTTTTGTGCATGTAGGAGAAGGGGTTTGCATTATGTGGTAAAAATTTTAGAGTATTTGGGCATCAGTTCTGAGCAAAAAAAATCTTAGAGTAAAGGTGAATAGAATCCTACAGTACTTTTTTTTTCCTTTATGCCTCTCTTCTCTTGTGATTTTCATCTCTAAGGATATCCTATTTTTAGATATGATCTAAATAGAGATTATAGATCTGAAAGTTATCTTTTTATAAAAACTTATTTTATAAAAAAATCCACATAGAGAGGGCGTGATAGGATTTTTAGTGTGTCAGCATTTTTGGGCCGAGTTAAATCCTAGATTTGGGAATCTAAGTTTGGGTGGAGAGATCGAGTGCTGTGAGCATTGGATTACCACCAAATTTGAAACACATCTTCATCATCCTCCAATATTTATGTTTTAATTTTTTAAAATATCTAAGAAATAAGAAAGTATACGATCGATCGGATCGATCGTGATTAGCCATCGAAGACTTCGACGAGGAGCTAGCACTCTAGTGGGGCTGATCGGGATCAGAAGCTCTATGTGGATCAATCGTAGAGGCCGAACACGTGTGCGATTGTGACGTGATATTAAAGCATTATCTGGTGGACTCAGATTATAGTGATCGACTATCCATGAAAAGGTATTGTATTCTAAACATGTAGATGTAGTAAATAGTTTATTACATAGTTTTATTTTTAGATCTATTGATATATGCATGCATATTATGTTTAGATCTTAATGTGTAGGATTAAATAATCTGATATGATCAGTAGATAATTAATTAGATTAATTATTTTTTACTGCATCATTGCTATTTTTGAAATATTTTTCGAAAGTAGCATGGCAAACCCTGCCCTATTTTCTTCACAAACCTGTCAGCAAGATCCTAGACGATCTCTGAGTTGTCGAAGGGATCCTCCCCTCATTCGTTGTCGTCGCCATCCGATTCGCCTAAGCGAGCCTTACAGGACGTCTTTGCAATAGCTTTCTTTTTCTTTCCTCTCCTATCCCTTTCTTGATAGGAAGCTCCGAAATTCGATCCCCGCTGGAGGGACCTGAGGGCATGGAAGGCACCGGGCTTGCGCTAGCGGTGTCAACCTCGGCAGTTGGGGCAATCTCGGCACCGACGATGACCTCAGACACGGTGATAGTGGAGGTGGGGACTTCGGAGCTTGAAACACCAACCTTCGTCCTCTTTGAGCCGTCATTTTGCATCTTCTCTTTCCTCTTCCTAGTGAAGAGCCCTTTGGTAAGCATCTTGGCAGCTTGTGCATCCATATCTGTAGCAGAAAAAGAAGAGCGGTCAGTGGCAATACACGTGCACGAAATTGTGTGGATTTAAAAATCAAAAGATATAGCAGCAGGATCGTGGAAACTCAGACCTAGGTTGAACAAGGTCTGTTCCTTTAGAAGGTCAAGAAGAAGAGAAGCTCGATACACCTTAAGTTTATCGAAAGAGTCAAGGTCGGCTCCATCTAAGCTAGGAGCTCGACGAACTGACTCTCTAATATAATCCCATGAAGGAAGACCTAGTGGTAAGATTGGGCAATATACAAAACAAAACTTTTTCTTTAAGTTGTGAACGGAAGAAGAGGCACCTTTCAATAACTCCTTCTTGCCGACCTGGTGGAAAAGGTACCACTAATCCTTTGTGGAAGAATGGTGCTTGAAGATATAGAAATTTCTAAAAAGCAAAATGGTCGGCTGGACTTCAATTAATTGACAGAGGAAGAGGAAACCTATGATGAACCGAAAGGAGTTCGGTATGACAAATGTGAAGGAGATGTTTAAAAATCGAAAGAGGACGACTATGAATAGAGGCATCGGGAGTCTAAGCCCAGCGCGCAAAGCTTTTAAGTACAAACAAAATCGGCCGATCAGAAGAGAGTTGACTTGGTCGTTGGAGTTAGGGAGTTCAAGATCATATTCTGAAGGAATTCCGTATTGGATTCGGATCGGAGAAAGATTGTCCGGGGTAAGGACGGACGGGATGGTGTCTGGAGCAAAAGACGAGCGGGACATGTTCTGGGTTCTTCCTCGGGCAGGGGTGCAGAATTAAAAAAGGTTGCTTCGGACGAGCCCCACGAACCGATGGAGTGGGAGGTTTCAGATTCGGATCGAGATAAACCCCAAGAAAATCCCTCCAAAAAAAAATCAGCAAAGTAAGGAGCCAAAAATGATAAGAACGAATAACCTAAGAGAAGGGTTAGGAAACTGACCTAAACTGACTAGGGAGGATGAAAAGATGATAGACGCGATGAGGATCAATCGAAAGGGTGTCCGGAGCTCGGAAGGCGAGAGAAGGATGAGACCCTCGGAAAGAAGGCGAACGAGGGTCGAAGGAAGAAAAAGACTCGAGCAGGAATGACTTTCGAACAATAAAAGAAGGCCTTAAATAGCTAGAGGTAATCCGAAGTAGTTATGATTATGGATCGACTTCGGTCGGTCAGCGTGTGTTGCGTGTCCCACTCATCATGACAGAGGAGCGGCGACGAGCGGAGTCTTTATGGCGCCATACCTAAGGTAGAGTTTCGACGGAAGATTCGAAGGGCCATCTTTTCGGACTCATTTTAGACTTAGAAAGTTTCGGTGCCAGCATGGTAAACATCGAAACGTCTCGTCCTGACAAGCGCGAAAATCTGGGATCAAACTTCGACCATCGCCTTTTTCCTTCCTTCCTTCAAATTTCAAACTCGAGAGTAGAGGAACTATTATTGGAAATAAACCTCACTCCCATCGAAGTTCAGTCTGATACTTAGCCTAATGTAACTGGTAACCACAGAAGAGCTTCGATCGAAAATTCTTCCTTCCGGACTCCTCCAACGGTCGAACTCCTTCCGGACTCCTCCAGCGGTAGAACCCTTTTCGGACCCCTTCAACAGCCGAACTCCTTTCGGACTCTTCCAACGGTCGAACTTTTTTCGGACCCCTTCAACAACCAAACTCCTCCAGCGGCCGAACTTCTTTCGGACTCCTCCAGCGGCCGAACTTCTTTCGGACCTCTTTAGCAACCGAACTCCTTCCGAACTCCTTCAGTAGCCGAATTCCTTTCGGACTCCTTCAGCAACCGAACTTCTTTCGGACTTCTCCAGCGACCGAACCCTTTCTAGACCCCTTCAGCAACTGAACTCCTTCCGGACTCCTTCAACAGTCGAACTCTTTTCAGACTCCAGCGGCCGAATCCTTTTCGGACTCCTTCAGCAACCGAACTCCTTCCGGACTCCTTCAGTAGCCGAACTCCTTTCGGACTCCTCCAGCGGCCAAACTTTCCATAGTCATCCAGGAAGGTCTCCACACGAGTCCGATTCCATACACGGCATGAACCTACCCACACCCGAACTACCTTAGAGGAGTCCCAACTCCTCTAGAATTGATATAGCTCAAAGATCATCACCAATCGACGCCCAGCCCTCCAAACTTTGACCATCAAATCTTAAATGGACTGGCACCTCACGACAACAAACACTATCCTCTATAACAAACTTCATGTGGCCCCGAGTGGCCAACTATCCGACAGTTACGGTTGTCCCTATCAGTTTGTTACAAGCTCTATCTATAAAAGAGACCCTCAATATACGTTTTCTCGAGGCTCTCTTCTCCCTTCCAAAACTCTACAACTTTCTTAACTGAGTACTCCATTTCTGTTGGCCGAAAAAGCTAACTTGACCGTTGGAGGATCTTGCCGAAGCCACCACCTTGGGCTCTAGATGAGACTTGTTTTGCAGGTCACCGACGGCGATCTCGTCTTCTCCGACTTCAGCACTTCTCCGACGGCAACCAGATTTCACATCAATAGAGCACAAACATTTTGGCACCCAAAATTCACCAAAATGGGTTGGGATTCAAATGAAAGCAGCATGAGATAAAAAAGAATCGGTTAACAACAAAATTTTAAAAGAAAATGATTAGACTCAACAATATAGAGATAAAATGTGTTTTTGGCTATTTATTGTCTCCAAGATCAAACAAACTACAGTTTCAAGTTTCAAGTTCCAACATCCCAGATCAAGATAAACACTAAAGAAAAAAGAAAAGACTCTGGATCACAAAATGTTATAAAATGAGCGAAACACTGTACAAAGATTAATTTTGTTTATCAATTTGCATTAATGTCCAGGAAGTACAGATTCTGTCACATTAACAGCCATTTACAGCTGAGCATTTCAAAGCAGATTAAGCCAACAAAAGCTTGTGATAATCTCTTTCTATTTACACCATTTCCAGAGAAAATGACAAAACAGAAAGGGACTTCCATCCACCATTGAACCCATATAATAGATATATAATAGCATTGGCATGAGAGATCTAGATTCATCCACTATGAATAATTACAGAACCAAATAGAAAAATCACATTGATACAAGCATGAGATCTATCAAAAGATATCTATCTACATGGACTGAAAATTAAGAGAAGGATTTGATACAAGGACAATTACAAAACAAGCAAATGACACATACTGCATATATTCACCGGCCATCTGCAGAAGTGAAGGACTCTGCGAATCCAGCAGGCCTGGCTGGAATGCTTTCCTTACTGTTATCAAGGCTTAATGAACTGACATCTGAGGTGGTACCATCTGCGGCTTGCCATCCTTTTACCATTTGCAGGAGGGGTTGGCGAAAGTCAATGCCCAAATATTCTTCTTGATCATCCTTCATGGGTTTCCATTTCTCAACCAGTGGGGCGAGCACATTTACTGCATGGCCCATGTCAGGCCGTTGGTGAGGTTCTCGTGCAGCGCAATGGCCTGCAAGTTCTGCAATGATGGATATACTTTCAAAGGTCTCATCTGCGGCATCGAGAGATGGGTCAATGGCAGCCTTGAGCTTCTCCTTGCTGGTTTTCATGAAACAAAACCAAGAAGCTAGGTATCGGCTTTCCTCAGGCCGATCCTCATCAAGTGCCCGCAAACCAGTCACTAGCTCCATTAGCACTACTCCAAAACTGAAGACATCAGCTTTCGTTGTGACTTTTCCAGTCACTGTTACAATCAAGACAATTTTTGAATCAATGATAGTTGGTTGCATAAAAAGAATTTGCTTAAAAAAGATTGCTGAATAAAAAAATGGTTTCAGCATCAAGTTAGAAAAGTAGCATGTTCACTATTTTGTATGCGGAGGAGTCTTCAAAAAGATTAATAATAGACATGTTACAAGCAGTTCCAGATTTCACAGAAACAATTATATACTTATATATGATAAGAACTAACTAGCAAAGATTAAGCGACTGAATTTTTGAACAAATATGCTAGCATTATAGGATGCATAATATCACTGTCAAACTTTACTTCTGACACCATCCAAAAACATTCATGAAGGGCATAGTTACATGAATTAATGGGGATTAGATATCTACACTTAAGGCTAGAGAACTTTTTAATTCAATTACTCCCAGCTTGTCATCAGATTGTTTCTAGAAAAATAACAAGTATGGCATAAGCTCTTAATAGCTGATTAAGTTCTTATGCAAAACAATCACACCAATCCTGATAGCCAGATTATCTTTTACGCAAAGGAGCATTGAGAGAAATAGAGAACAAAAGATATCCAAATGTTTTTCTTTTTGAATTATCATTACCAAAATCATACATCTATTCGTATTTAGGATAAAAAAAAGAAAAAAGATGGGTGAGAAGCCCTTACCAGCATATTCAGGAGCCAGATATCCAAATGTTCCTGCAAGCCTAGTTGCTACAGAATATTTTCCATCAGGTGCAAGCTTGACAAGCCCAAAATCCGCAACTTTTGCCCTGTAGTCATCACCAAGGAGTATATTGGATGACTTAAGGTCTCTATGGATGAAACAATGGTGAGCCAAGTTATGCAGATACTCCACCCCACGTGCAACATCCAATGCAATATTAAGCCTCTTTTTCCAAGACAATGGCTCCAAACCAAGCTGCTTCCACTGAAAAAGATGCTTGCTCAAAGCTCCTTGGCACATGTATTCATAAACTAGAAGCCTCTCATTGCCTTCTACAGAATAACCCAATATGGATACCAAATTACGGTGTCGGACCTTTGTAAGAACAGCAATCTCTGCTTGGAATTCATCTAATGCCTTATTACTCAGGACAGCGGCCTCCATTCTCTTAACTGCTATCATCGTTCCATCATGCAATTCTCCTTTATAAACTACCCCAAATCCACCCTTTCCAAGCACGTTTTCTGGAGCAAAATTTTGTGTCGCATTCCGAAGAACTTGAACTGATATTACAAAGTTCCCTCCGTCGAATGCATGAACATCACTTGTATTAGTACTCTTTCCACTCTGAAGATCACTACCAGATGTGCTGTCGCTGGCATTATTTGCAACCGCAATTTTTACCATGTTGTCTGGATCAGATGGGTCTCTAGGGTGGATAACAACTGAACCTGGTGCTGTAAAAGCACTCTTTTTTCTCTTCTGACAGCAGCACAAGATTAGAGAGACGAGTGCTATGATCGAAACACCCACCGCAATCGGGATAACAATTATCAGACCATTCTTCTTCTGAGAACTTATCGAGCTCGATTTAGATCTCCCACCACCTGGAGAGAAAGATGGGCCAGCGGGAGGTGGCGTACCCTCTGATGGGGAGCGACCAGATCCCGGAGAATTTTTAGATTCGAGCAATGGATTATCATACACAAGGACTGTCGCACCATTAGTGAACCCTGGAACAGGAGGAGAGAGGTTGTTTGAAGAAAGATTCAGCATTTTTAAGGATTTCAAGCTTGTTAAATTTCCAGGAATCGCGCCCGTAAGATTGTTTCCATCAAGTCTAATTTCGGTGAGAGAATCCAAATTACCAAGCGAAGGACTGATTGTGCCATTCAATCGAAAGTTAGGCAGAATTATGCCTGACACCTTATTATTACTATTGCAGGATATCCCTAACCAGCTAGAGCAAGGATCATTACCGGACCACGATCCCGCAAGCTCCAGCGGGTAGTTCAAGCCTTGGAGTAAATCCAAAAGCGCAGTGACTTCCGCCGAGCAAGGAACGCCGGCGGCAGACTGGCAAAAGGAGTTATAAGAATAGGTGAAATTGTGGAACCTCATTTTTGGAATAGGGCCCATGAGATGATTGTTATCCAGCTGAAGCGACTGGAGCTCCGGCAGGGTGGTCAAATTCTCCGGGATAACGCCGACGAGCTGGTTGTTGTTGAGCCACAGGCGCGTCAGAGAAGTGCAGGCCCCAATCCCGCTCGGGATCGGGCCGGTGAAGCCATTCCCGTGAAGCCAGACATCGACGAGCATCGTCATGGAGGCGATGACATCGATGGTGGCGCTGAACCCAGGCCCGTTCTGGTTGTTGAGCCACAGAATTTGGACGTTGGAGCCTGCGAAACTCGCAGGGATATCGCCCGAGAGATTGTTGTAAGACAGCTGCAAGACTTTTAGGGAAGACATCTTCCCCAAGAAATCTGGCAGGGGCCCGACAAGATTGCAACTTATCAAAGAAAGATTCGTCAGCAGGGCGGAATTCTCCAACTCCTGGGGCAGCATCCATCCGGTGCTCTGATTCAAAGGGTTCTCGTTCAGAGAGAGGACCTGCAGATTGGTGAGGCCGACGAAGAAATCCGAGGGTATGGTGCCGAACACATTGCCGCCGAGATAGGCGTACTGTAAATTGGACAGCCCGCTGAAAGACGGCAACGGTCCGCTGAAATTGTTTCGCTGGAGGCCAAGATTGTTGAGCATCTCCAGCTTGTTAAAATCTTTGGGGAGAGAACCACTAAGTCCTACCTCCGCCACTTGGATCTGGGTCACCCGGGAGCCGTCACAGAAGACATGTTTCCACTTGTCGCCGCAGGGGTCCTTGCCGTTGGTCGGCCACTGCAAGAGCTCCGGATTGTCCAATCCCTTCCGGAATTCCTCGAGGATGGCGAGGTCATTCTCGTCCGTCTCGCCGAAAACTGCCGAATCGGAGCACAAAATAGCAGAGACAATAAAAAGACTGATCCATGCCCTCATGACTAAAGACTCTAGCACTCAAAATCCAATGGCAGAAACAAATTGGACATGGGTTAACAAGCAAAACAGAACTCCATGGATTGGATTGGAGTGAACCCACTTGTATTTTTTCCTTTTTTTTTTTCTTTTTCCTCCCCAACCCCTTCTGCTTTCACAACATCAATCTAGAAACCCAAATCGCATATAAACCCCTTCTTCATTGAATCTAGCCCACAAGTTTTTCTTTTGCTATTGTTTTTTCTTTTGAAGAGGAAGCGTCAGGAGGAAGACAAAGCGAAAGCTGGGTGGATTGGGGTTTTCCTCCCAATACAATCACTTCGCTTTCAGGACAACAAAAGAGACGGCAGACGGCAGTTATGAATTAGATGCCTAAAGACTTTTAAGAACATACCAAAGGAGGGGCTTCCCTTGGGACTCCAAAGGCGTATCCCACATCAAAGCCTTGATTTTCTTTCTGGGTGTGGGGTGGCACAATAACGAGTCACCCACAGGCAAAGGGGTGGAGCGAACCGGACGTTCTGCCTTTTAAATTTTTTTCCTTTCTAAATTCAGATAGGTTGCTAGGATGGAGATAAGAAGGTGTGAATCTGAGAAATTCTTATGGTGATTTAATGCTGATAATTATGTCTTAATACCCGGTAAGAAGGATAAAAATTGCGAAGAAAATTTTTTTATTAGTTATTTCCTAGCAGGGAGCTGCAGTGAGATTGGTTTACAGCTATACAGGAGACCCTTTGATATTCTTATTAATAAATTACTGTTTTGATTTTATAATTAATTAGTTACCGTTTCAAGGCTTTGCGTATATAGATTAGATAAGCTAATTAAATTCGCATTAAATTTCTGCGCGGCATTGAATCTGGCGTTGTTGGTTTATGTTTATGGTAAAAAGCCATCTTAGTAAGGGGTTTGAAGCCGGAAGCCCGAATAGAATGCGTTAGTTCTTTGCAAATGGGCCAAAAAAACAAAGAAAATCATGCATTAAGACGTAAGGTCATGATTGGATGAAACCAGACGGGCCTGCTTTAATTATTATCCATATGGTGCATAATGACAACGTTGTTGGGCTAATCACTTATGCAAATAACTAATGAACTTTTGCATTTGATTTTGCTCCCTAGCTTCACTAGGTTTCGACCAACCAGATTAATGAAATTCTCTTCCAATAGTTCAATTATCCTCAAATGTTCTATGTAGCAGGCCAACGCTCCAACCTCCCCCATGATCGGTAAAGCAAGAAGTAGAAATGTGATTGAGATAAAGGGCTACCAACTCCATCAAAGATGAATAATTTAGAATAAGTAACGTGGTTGGACTAATAATCACTTATGCAAATAATTAATGAGTTTTTGCATTTGATTTTGCTTCCTCACTTCACTAGATCCCGTCCAACCACGTTAACCAGATTCTTTTCCGATAGTCCAACCAAACTTAAATGTTCTATATAGGAGGCTAACACTCCAACCTCCACCATGATCGGCAAAGCAAGTAGTAGAAATCTGATTGAGAGATGAAGGGCTGCCAACTCCATTAAAGATGAATAATTTAGAGTACTTGGTGACATTCCTTATAGTATTACGAGATATCTGGATAACAAAATATGCCTTATCACATCAGGATGATATCATGTATGAATTAGGCCCTGTTTGGGATTGCTGTTGGCAGTAGAGTTTTTGAAGCTTTTGAAAGTAGAATTTTTATAAAAAGCTATTTGCTGTTTGGTAATCACATTTATAAAGTACTTTGGAACTTTAATATATATTTAGCAACTCAAATAAAAAAAGTGCTTCAGTATAATAAAATAACAATAAAAGACATTCCATAATATAGTATAATAAAAAATAATATAATATAATATAATATAATATATTATTATATATTAAAATATTATTATATTATTTAATATTATTATCATATAATATAACATAATAATATAATATAATATAATATTATTATAATTATAATATAATATAATATATTGATTATAATCTAATCTAATAATAGATTATAATATATAATAATATAATATTATATTATATTATATTAAACTGTATAAATATATAACATAATCTATTATACTATTATTATATTATAAAAATATAATTTAATATAATAATAACTAATAATATAATAATATTATATTATAGTTACAATATTACATTATAATCATAATTATAATATGTTATATTATATTATATTATATTATATTATTGTATTACAATATATGATAACAATATTATACAATAAAATAATATTTTAAAATATAATAATATTTAAGTATAAACATAATATAATCTATTAGAATATTATTATAATAATATAATATAATATGATATGATATAATATTATTATATAATACTAATATTATTATATTAAATAAAATAATACTTTAAAATATAATAATATTAAAGTTATAAATATAATATAATTTATTATAATATTATTATACTATAATAATATAATATAATATTATAATATTATAATAGTATAATATAATATTATAATTATAATGTAATATATAATGTTAGATAATATGATGGATTATAATCTAATCTAATAATAAATTATAATATAATATATTATATTATTATAATTATTGGTGCAGAATCTGGTTGACGTCGGATTGAGCTGGAGTTGGGAAAGAAGAGGTTGCCATTGGTGACTTACAAAATAAAGTTCCGTCCGGAGTCAGTGGTAGCGGCTCTGATAGGATTCTCCGACGATCAAGTAAGCTTTTCTGGCCAACAAAAATAGAGTGCTCAGGCAAGAATTCAGCAGAGTTTTAGAAAGAATAAGAGAGTTTAGAGAAAATATATCTGGAGGATCTTTTTTATAGATGGAGCCTGTATAGCCATAACCGTCCGATAGTGGACCGCTTGGGGCCACGTGAAATTTATTACTGTAACCATTCGGTAGTGGATTGTTTGGGGCCACGTGAAATTTATTATGGAGAGAGGTGTTGCCCGTTCATTGAGATTTAATAGTCAAAGTTCGGAGGAAGCAGACGTTGGTTGGTGAAGAGCTTTGACATATGTCAATTCCAGAGAAGTTCGGACTCCTAAAGGAAATACGACTAGAGGAATACTACTTGAAATCTGAAAGTAATCTGCTAGAAAAATTCGAATGGAGTTCAATTGATGGAGAAGTTCAGAAGGAGTTTGGCTCCTATAGAAATCCGACTGAAGGAGAAGTTCGGAAGAAGTTTGGCTTATGGAGAAATCCGACTGAAGGAGAAGTCCAAAAGGAGTTCGACTCCTGAAGAAGAAGTTCGAAAGGAATTTAGCTCCTGGAGGAATCCGATTGAAGGAGAGATCTGAAAGGAGTTTGGCTCCTATAGGAATCCGACTGAAGGAGAAGTCCGGAAGGAGTTCGGTTTCTGAAGAAATCCTACTGAAGGAGAGATCCGAAAGAAGTTCGACTCCTGAAGGAATTCGACTGAAGGAGAAGTTCGGAAGGAGTTTGACTCCTGAAGAAATCTGATTGAAGGAGAAGTCTGGAAGTAGTTTGGCTGCTGGAGAATTTTCGATCGAAGCTCTTCTATAATTATCAGTTACATTAGGCAAGCATCAAACTGAACTTCGGTGGAAGCAGAATTTATCTCCAACAATAGTCTTCCCACTTTCGAGTTCGAAATTCGAAAGAAGAAAGTACAAAAAAGATGACTGCCGAAGTTCTTTTTTGGGCTCTGCACCTGTTGAGGTTGAAGCTCGGGGGAGATCTTATCTTCTATTGAAGTTGAGACTCGAGAGAGATCTTATCTCCAACCAAGATTGAAGGAGATCTTATCTTCTTTTGAAGTTGAAGCTTGGGGGAGATCTTATCTCCAACCGAGGTTGAAGAAGATCTTATCTTTTCTTAAAGTTGAAGCTCAGGAGAAATCTTATCTTCTGTTAAAGTTGAGGCTCGGAGGAGATCTTATCTTCAGCCGAGATTATAAGAGATCTTATCTTTTATTGAGGTTGAAGCTTGGGGGAGATCTTATCTCCAACCGAGTTTGTAGGAGATCTTATCTCCTATTGAGGTTGAAGCTCGGGAGAAATCTTATCTCCAATCGAGGTTGTAGGAGATCTTATCTCCTATTGAAGTTGAAGCTTGGGGAGATCTTATTTTCTATTGAGGTTGAAGCTCGGAGAAGATCTTATCTTCAATCGAGGTTATAAGAGATCTTATCTCCTGTTGAAGCTAAAGCTTGGGGGAGATCTTATCTCCAGCCAAGGTTGAAGGAGATCCTATCACCTGTTGAAGTTAAAGCTTGGGGGAGATCTTATGTCTGACTAAGGTTAAAGGAGATTTTATCTCTTGTTAAAGTTGAAGCTCGAAGGAGATCTTATCTCCGATCGAGTCGGGGCTTCTCTTCTCATCTTGTCTAAAATGAATGAGATCTTCGACTTTGCTCATGTTAGGATAAGATTTTTCTCATGTTTCTAATAGACTGTAGGGGCACATTAGGGCCATTGTTTGGGCCTCTCTCCTCATCTCATCTAAAATGAACGAGGTCTTCGACTTTGCTCATATTAGGATAAGATTTTTCTCCTATTTCTAATAGACTGTAGAGGTATATTAGGACCATTGTCAGGATCTCTCCCCTCATCTCGTCTAAAATGAATGAGATCTTTGACTTTGCTCATATGAGGATGAGATTCTCCTCCTATTTCTAATGGATTGTAGGGGCACATTAGGGCCATTGTCAGGACCTCTCTCCTAATCTCATCTAAAATAAATGAGGTCTTTGACTTTGCTCACGTTAGGATGAGGTTCTCCTCCTATTTCTAATGGGCTGTAGGGATACATTAGGGCCATTGTCAGGGCCTCTCTCCTCATCTCATCTAAAATGAATGAGGCCTTCGACTTTGCTCATGTTAGGACGAGGTTCTTCTCCTATTCCTAACGGACTGTAGGGACACATTAAGGTCGTTGTCAAGGCCTCTCCCCTCATCTCATCTAAAATGAATGAGACTTTTGACTTTGCTCACATTAGGACGGATTCTCCTCCTATTCCTAATGGACTGTAGGGGCACATTACGATCATTGTTAGGGCCTCTCCCCTCATCTTATCTAAAATGAATGAGGCCTTCGACTTTGCTCACACTAGGACGAGGTTCTCCTCCTATTCCTAATGGACTATAGGGGCACATTAGGGCCATTGTCAGGGTCTTTTTCTTCATCTTGTCTAAAATAAATGAGGCCTTCGACTTTGTTTACATTAGGATGAGGTTCTCCTCCTGTTCCTAATGGATTGTAAGGGCACATTAGGGTCGTTGTCAGGGTCTCTCCCTTATCTAAAATAAATGAGGCCTTCAACTTGCTCATATTAGGATGATGTTCTCCTTCTGCTCCTAATATAGCCACTTTTGGTTGTTTCTTTTCTGTCATCACATAGTTTTTGCACCAAAAAATAATAATGTTGAGATGGAGGAGTTTTATTGAAGAAAAATTATTGATAGTATATTCTCAGATTTTCTGAATTCTAAGATCGTGGGAGCGTTGTTCTTCCGAGCTCCTTCAGGCGATAAGCTCTGGACCGGACGACCTCCTCTATTTTATATGGATCTTTCTAATTTGAGGCAAGCTTTCCTTGGCTCTGAGGCTAAGAGATGATGGCTCACTGAAGCACTAAGTCCCCTAGAGATAGTGTTGATGATACTGAGAGATGGTCGATCTCTTTGTTGTTCCTCCCTCCTTGGTGTTTCTGACTGCGATAGTATCTTCGGCCGATCTTCTCTTGCTTCAGGTCAGCGTCTGAGGAATCGATCCAGCCGGCCTCTCTTGATGAGCTTCTTGATCTCATCTTGGAGCTGAATGCATTCTTCAGTATCATGGCTATGATCATGATGATATAAATAGTACTTGCTTTGATTGCGCTTATTTAGGGGAGATCGTAATTCTTCTTCTAGGGGGAGAGCTTCTTCATGCGCTTCTATTGGAGCTTCTTTGACGATGAGCTCGAGGAGGAGTTCGGACTCGCTTGCACTCGAGAGGAGTTCGTGAGAGTAGTCGAACTTCATTCGGCCCTCTATCAGCTGTAGGTTTATTAGACTCGCCCGTCTGCCGCTCTCCTGTGGCTTCTTCATCTTTCAATTTGAAGACTTCTTCCATTCAGGCATATCCCTCAGTCTGAACTAGCAGATCGGCAAAGTACCTAGGGTACTTCTTCTCCAGAAAGAATAGAAAATCATTCTTCTGAAGGCTGTCCTTAAGTATGGCTATTGCAATAGACTGGCCCAAGTTCCGAACCTCCAATGCAGCAGCATTAAACCGAATGACGTAAGTTTGGATAGATTCTCCCTTCTTCTGCTTAATATTCATCAGAAAATCCGAACCTCAGCGTGAACGTTGGCTGCTGACGAAGTAAGCTACAAACTGATGGCTCATCTAATCAAAGAAAAAGATCATACCCGACTTCAATGCCGAGTACCAGTTTCTTATTGCTTCCTTTAAGATAGATGGAAAAGCTCGGCATAAGATGGCATCTGATGCACCATGGAGCAGCATCATAGTCCGAAAGGCCTTCAGATGATCGATCGGATCAGAGGTTCCATCGTAGCTTTCAAATTGAGGAAGCTTGAAGTTCGACGGAATGGACTCTTGTATAATTTGGGGAGAGAAAGGGAGATTGGTGTAGACGTCATCATGGTAAGCCAGGACAACATGGAAGAATTTCTCAATCCGTCGGTCTATCTCCCATAATTTTTGATCGAGGACGTCTCTCGATCATAGATCTTGAAAGGCTTCTAACTGTGGATAGAAAAGATCTCTTCCAGAGAAGAATCATGATTCGAACAAGGATCCTCTATTCTCTATTTTTTCTTCCCAGGGGCGATGGATATGCTAGCCCAAGAGCTCCTCCTTAGGATTGATTCCTGATATCCTGATGGTGGATTTCCTGGCGGAACCACCATCGAGAGTTGCCACATGGCCTACATCATTTCGATGAGGCCCTGAATTCGATGCATTAGTAGGTTAAATTGCTCTGGATCTACCATGGCCGTGGATGGAGGAGGAGGTTGAAGCACTGACGATGGAGCAGAAATGGATGGATCTAGCTCAGATCTAGTAGTGAAAGTAGTAGATCTCTTGGTAGTCATCTTCTTTGGAGGCATTTCTTGAGATTAAGGGAGAGGATGGAGATGAACCTTAAAGAAGAAGATCCACAGGCGACTGAGTACTCCTTTAAGAATAAGAGTACCTCAGGAATAGAGGGCTCTTCCTCTAGCGCCAATCCTGTTGATACAAAATCTGGTTGACATCGGATCGAGCTGGAGTTGGAGAAGAAGAGGTCACTGTCGATGACCTACAAAATAAAGTTCCATCCGGAGTCGGTGGTAGCGGCTCCGGTAGGACCCTCCGATGATCAAGTCAACTTTTCTGGCCAACAGAAATGGAGTGCTTAGGCAAGAATTCAACAAAATTTTAGGAAGAAGAAGAGAGCTTAGAGAAAATATATCTGGAGAGTTTTTTTTTTACAGATGGAGCCTGTATAGCCATAACCGTCCGATAGTGGGCCGCTCGAGACCACGTAAAATTTATTATCGTAACCGTCTGGTAGTGGGCTGCTCGAGGCCACGTGAAATTTATTACAAAGAGAGATATTATCCATTCGTTGAGATTTAATAGTCGAAGTTTGAAGAAAGCAGCCATTGGTTGGTGAAGAGCTTTGACATATGTCAATTTTAGAGGAGTTCGAACTTCTAAAGGAAATACGGCTAGAGGAATACTACTTGAAATCTAGAAGTAATTTGTTGGAGAAATTCGGATGAAGTTCGACTGATGGAGAAGTCCAGAAGAAGCTTGGCTCCTGGAGGAATTCGACTAAAGGAGAAGTCCAAAAGAAGTTTGGCTCCTGGAGAAATTCGACTGAAGAAGAAGTTCGGAAGAAGTTCGGCTCCTGAAGGAGAAGTCCGGAAGGAGTTTGACTCTTGAAAAAATCCGATTGAAGGAGAGGTCCGAAAGGAGTTCGACTCTTATAGGAATCCAACCGAAGGAGAAGTTCGAAAGGAGTTCGGCTCCTGGAGGAATCCGATGAAAGGAGAAGTTCAGAAGAAGTTCGGCTCCTAGAGGAATCCAACTGAAGGAGAAGTTCGGAAGGAGTTTGGCTGCTGGAGAATTTTTGATCGAAGCTCTTCTATGATTATCAGTTACATTAGGCTAAGCACCAGACTAGACTTCGACGGAAGTGGGATTTATCCCTAATAATAATATAATAATATTATTATATTATTAGTTATTATTATATCAATTATATATTTATAATATAATAATACTATAATAGATTATATTATATATTTTTAATATATGATAATATTAATTTATTATTATATTATATTATATTATATTATATTATATTATATAGTATAATGATATAATATGATATGATAAAGATAGTGGGCATTTTAGTCATTAAAAAAATTTATTTAAATTAAAACAGCTTTTCAACATTAACCAGAAAGCACTTTTGAAGAAAGTTTCAAAATGGAGCTTTTCCCAAATAGACCTTTTCGGCTTTCTGGCAAAGTCAAAATAACATTTTAATTTTTTATCAAATAATATTGTATCATCTAAAAGTGCTTTTGAAGGGCCAGAAAGTGCTTTTTGGCACTCCAAAAGCTTAGCCAAACAAGGCCTTAGTCCATCCAATCCTCTAAAATAGCTAGATTTTACCCAAAAAAAATCCTCTAAAATAGCTAGATGACTTTTCATTCATCAATTTGTACTTCCTCACCAACCTTCAATACAAGAAGCTTAGTTATCTCATTGAAAAATACAATTCCACATTTATATCTTTCACTCTTCAATACAGTCATGCATAATATTTACAAATGTTTTATTCATGTTAAGCAAAATGTTTCATAGGCTACAGCTTGCATCCAGAAGAAAACATTCCGAGAATAAAAGGGAAAAAATAAAATGTTGCCACATGTCATGAGATAAAGGTTGCTTCAGACCAAAATCATATCTATGCCTTATACCCTTTGATCGAAAAACATAATATAATTTATTTTCTATGAATGTTGATTGCAATCCAATAAACTAATAATCAAATAATATTAAAAAATTAATAATAAATTAAATAAAAATTTATAAAATGAAAGTATGCAATGCACTGTACTAAGGTAATTTCTGATCCTTGTCTGGGATTAAGCTTGAGAAATTTATCTCAAGATACAATTGAAGACCTCCCCTGTGGGCACGATCATGAAATGGATGGCAAAACTTTAACCCAACAAATGAAAGAACAAAAAGTATGTTGGGGATAAATCCACTCCCACCGAAATTCGGCTAAATGTCTAGTCTCAGAGCGATCTCAGTCATCCTCCTATTATTGGAGCCCTTTCGGATGAACTTGAATAGTGAGAGCCTGGCCTCGTGGGGGTCAATCAATCTTGGTCACCCTCCTTAATGCAGTCTTTTAAGAAAAAAGGTTTCTTGGTGAAGAAACTAATGTCTCTAAGATCGAACTTGATGAAGTTCAGCTGGTGGAAGGACAGACATAAGTTATTCAACCTAAGCTGGATTTGATTAGATCAGAATCAGAACCCATTGTAGATACACCCTTAAAGCGATCTGGTAGAGTACCACGTCAATCGGATAGATACTATAATTTCTTGATCTAGGATGGAGATCCTATCAAACTCGATGAGAACGATGAGGATTCAATCATCTATATGGATGCAATATAGAGACCCAACTCTGAGAAATGGCTTGAGACCATGAAATCCAAAATGGAGTCTATGAACGTCAACGATGTATGAACATTGGTTGACGCACCTGAAGGGATAAAACTTATAGGGTGTAAGTGGGTCTTCAAAAGGAAAAAAAACGTAGATGGAAAGATGGAGACCTATAAAGCCCATCTGATTGTCAAGGGGTATCGTCAATATTATGGTATTGACTATGATGAGACATTCTCTCCTATGCTAATGCTCAAATCTATTTGGATTATGCTTATCATTACTGTCCATCTGGACTATGAAATCTAGTAGATTGATGTGAAAATGGTTTTCCTAAATGAAGAGTTGGATGAAGAGGTGTATATGATATAGCCTAAAATATTCACATCCATAGGTGAGTCTAAGGTGTGTAGACTTTAGAGGTCCATTTATGAACTGAAATAGACATCTCGGAGCTAGAACATACGATTTGATAGAACAATCAAAATGTATAGCTTCGTTAAGAACGAAGAGAAGCCTACAATTATAAATAAATACCATCTAACCATGTTAACAGGCATAGTTAATAAATAAATATTTTTATTCAATTGTCCAATAAAAATTATAACACCATTCAAAATGATATTATAAATTTTTCTTTTATTGATATTTCAAAATCATTCATGGTCAAAAGACCTACAGAAATGACATTCAATAAGAAAGTTAGACAAAAATGACATTCATTAAGAATAACTTTATTTGAATTGATTACAAGATTCATGATTCCTAAAGTTAGAATTGAAACTTGTCTTCCATCTCCAATGTTCAGGAATCTCTCATCTTGATCAAATCTTCTATTGACCTGCAAGTCCTACATAGAATTATAAATATGATAAGGGCTTCTAGTATCTAATATCGAGGTAGTAGAATCAAATAAGAAAAATTATAAGGTATTATTATATAATTACCTTGCCCAGTAACCACTTGCTTCTTTCTTGGCCTGTTTGAATCTAGGGAGGTAATGTACAAAGGATAGTTCCTCTTCTAGTATCCCTACTTCTTGCAGAAGAAGCACTCTGCCTGACCCTAGTCGGGCTTGTGCTTCTTGGTTTGACCCCATGCAGTCATCCCAGCATGCGACTGCACCTTCTTATTTTCTTCTTCTTATTCTTCTTCTCTTTCTTAAAAGATTGACGATCAGAAGAAGACCCTCCCACTATATTCACCATTTTTTTATAGAGTTGGTGATCCTTCTCAAAGTTCTGCAGCAACCCCAACAAGCTATGGTAGTTGACTGCAGGCTTTATTATTCTAAAATGAGTCAGAAAAGGAAGGAAGGACTTGGACAAGGAATTAAGGCTTGCATTCTTATCGAGTTGCTTGTGCAAGAGAAAGCCTAGCTTGCTAAGGCGCTCAATTATCTCGATCATGTGCAATACATGATCAGTGACCGAGGCCCCATCCCTCATCCGAGCATTAAAAATAACACAACTTATTTTGTGCCTTTCAACATCGTCAGGCATGCCAAAGGAGTCATTCAATATTTGAAGCATCTCCTATGGTTGGACATTTTCGAACCTGCGGTTGAACTCATCATTCATTGCCATTAGTATTATGCACTGAACGATGGTGCGGTCATTAAGCCACTTTTGATAAGTATCTCATACCGCTCCTAGAGCTGGCTCCTCATGTGCTAGATCCGTTATTATATAAAGGATCTGCTCATGCTCCAAGATGATTTTTAACTTATGATACCAGCTATCGAAGTTGGATCCCATTAATTTATCATTGTCTAACAATGACTGGAGCGACAGGTTTGTAGCCATCTCTGCACAAAAAGGAAAATCAAACCTAATTAGTATATGAATCAATTATCCTAAAGACTTGGACTTTAGTCTAAAGATTCTTCTATTATTTTATATGAATTGGTAGTCTCTATCTCTAATTCGAAGAATTACTTTAATTTCTTAGTGGGTATTAGAATTCACATAAACTACACACGAGCCCAACTTTTGTTGGTCAACCCATGTGTATCTATGGGTAGATTCAAAATTAATTATTTCTCTAAATAACTTCTAGTAATTTTGATTTTGCCTTGGAGACTTAATTAGTAGGCTTTAGCCTTCACTGAAAAAGTCTGATTAGATCCAACTATTAACATGACCACATTTGATCTTATCTAACCAATAAATAATCAAGCCCGACTTTGGTTGGCTAACCTAACCACCATTACAAAGACTTAACCAAATTATCATTTGATGAATGATAATTTCATTAGTTAATAATCACTAGACCTTTGGGCCTCCAATGATCATTATACTAATGAACCCATTATCACTCAACTTAATGAGAGGCTATGATTTAGTTATCTATATAACTATTTTATTTTTAAGGATTTAATAATTTTAGAGAATTTAATTAACATATTTTAAGAAGAGTGAGAAATTTAGTGAACCAATTTCGATCCTCCCACTATCTTCATAAAGTCAGATTAAAAAGGATCTAATCTAAGCTGGCATTCGGAACACCTAAATCAGTCAAACTGATTTACCTAATTGACATGGGTGAGCCCAAATCACTAAGTGATCTAATCAAAATTTAATTCATCAGGATGGCCAGATAAGTGAGATTAGTAGAAGGGATATGCCATTAACTCATCAAAGATAAAATCAATGCGAGTAGCTTCTAATTAAAAACCACTGGTCAAACTATCAGACTTACCTTAGATACTATCCGATTAATTAGTTTTAATTTGATCAATCTAATAATTATGAGTTCGACCGCATAGCCATGAATCAAGTCCATTTGGTCCTCGTTAAAGGCATGGACTTGATCAACTACAACTATTGTAATTGATTCTATAGAGTCCTTAACCTAATCTAAATTAATATTTAATTAGATTTGGTCAATTACTCTAAATTAGTTCATTCTTTAACTAACCTTAGGTCTAACTCAATTAATGGACCTAATTCAACTAACCCAATAACTCAGGTTTTATGATTGATGACTTAGAGTCTTAATTCATAATTCTAGACACTAAATTATTATACATAATTTTAATTAAGTTTATAGGCTGAGGGTTAGGTATTTTAAAATATTTTTTAAAAATTTAAAAGATTCTTTATAACTTAGCATTGTTCATCAATTGAGTCAACTCACTTTAAAATTGAATTGACTCGATTTCACAAATAATACTAGTTGTAGGATTTAATCTGAAACTATGTACACTACATAATACTAAATCATGAATCAAACTTTAGATCCTATTTAAATATGCATTCATGATCAAAAATTAGATTAAAGTTTAATTTAATTAAATCATAAAAATATTAGATTAGATCTAAGATTTCACGATTAGTGATTTAGATCAGTAACGTACCAAGACAACTTTTTTACTGTAGGGCGTAAACTTTACAATAGAACAACCTTCAGTTTGTGCAATCTTGATTTTAATTTTTAGATCTAATTAATTAGATTATTAGATTAATATTTAGATCAAATCTAAATTATGAATCAAAACATGCAAGTATATCATGTTTAGCGAACCTTGCTCTAATACCATTTGAAGGATGCAGTGCAAGATTTACAGTGCTACTTTCAAAAATTTTTTTTAAAAATAGCAAAGATGCAACAAAAGAAGTAATTAATCTAATTAATTACTTGCTGATTATATCAAAATATTAAATCCTATACTAAAGATCTAAACATAATATGCATTCATGCATATAGATCTGAAAATAAAACTATGCAACAAACTATTTACTATATCTACGTATTCAAAATATAATACCTTTTCGTGGATAGCTGATCAGTATAATCTGAATCCATCAGATAATGCTTTGGTATTGCACCATAGCCACATATATATCCGACCTCTATGGTTGATCCATACGGAGCTCCTAGTCCCGATCAGCCCTACTGGAGTGCTAGCTCCTCGATGGAGCCTTCGACGATTGATCACGATCGATCCAATCGATCATCCATTTTTTTATATTTTGGATGCTCTAAAAAATTAGAACTCATTCTTTAGAGGATGATGAGATGGTGTACAAAGTTTGGTGGTGATCTGATACTCACAGTAGTCAATCTCTCCACCTGAACCTAGATTCTCAAATTTTGGGTTTCACTTGGCCCAAAAACCCTGATGCACTGAAAACCCTCTCACGCCCTTTCTGTGTGGAGTTTTTTCATGAAATAAGTTTTTATGGAATGATAACTTTCAAATCTATAAACTCTATTTAGATTATATCTAAAAATTGAGTGTTCTTAGAGAAAAAATTAGAAGAAAATAGAGGCATGAAAAAAAATAAAGTGCTGTATGACCTTGCTCATCTTTACTCCAAGATTTTTTTTGCCCAAAACCAATGTGCAATCACTTTTAAATTCTTACCATAGAATGGTAACCCCATTGGCTTCATGTAAAAAAATCCTCATAATTTATTATATGAAAAATAAGTGAAAATACTGTGTAGAGTGGATTGGTTAAGATTGGTTGAACTAGTTTCAACCAACATCTAGTATTTGAATTCTAATGCAAGCCTATCCAATTCCAATGCCCATACCATCTATTTTACATGCAAAAGGACTTTCTTTTTGCATGCATGCTCATTTTTTAGAAAAAATTGACGACCAAAAAGAGAGAAGGGCATGGAGATAAGGATAAGAGGGAGAGAGAGGTTTCAGCCAAACCAACCTCTATGAATTCAAAATTCAAAAAAAAATTGAACTAGTCCAACACTTGACCAAGTTAAAGACAGAAAGAAAGGGGGTGCAAATTCCTTCTTTTCCTAAGAAAAACTTACATAAAAAACAAAGGTGGGCATGGGCAAGGTAGAAAAGTCAAACATGAGGTGGTGCATGGGGAGGTTTGAATTCAAACAAGATTTGAATTAATCCAAGTTGATTTCAACCAAACTAAATTAATTCAAAACCAACTAGACCAGATTAAATCCAACCAAATTAGACTTAACCCAATCTATTTAATTTTTAATCAAATTAAAAATTAATTTGGTCCAGCTTCTGATCAAATCAGGATCAAATCTCCCACAACGATTAGGTCAACTCATGACCTAATTGGATCAAACCCAATTGAATCTGATTCGATCAAACTTGATCAAATCCTCATCGCTCAATCAAATTAAGCTAATCAACAATCAAATTACTAATTAATCCTTTAATAAACATAAATTTTCAATCGAATGGAAGTCTGGGCAATAGAGTTCCATCACTATGAAACTCTCGAAAAGTTCCAATCCAGCAGGACTCTTGAATCCAATGTCCTAAATGAATGAAACTCATGATCATAGAGTCTTAGACCAGTGGAACTCTTGATTTGAGAGTCTCAGATGAGTGAGACTCAGAGTCTCAGTCCATCAAGACTCTAGATCAGCTATCAGATCAAGTAGTAACTCCTATTATGTATGATCCCATAGGTTTGAATCCTAAGTCGGTAGCATAGAAATTGATTTTTTGTATCAATTGATGTGACCATCTAGCAATGGTACCCAATATCCAAATAGATCAAATTTATCGCAATGCAACATCGACGAACTTGTGGAATATGGTTACCGTATAATTTATCCCTATGATCTCTCTATAATAGATGACTCAAGGTTAGACTGTTAGCCCTAGTAAATACATCCATGTCGTATCTCAAAGCAATTAGTCCCATGACTCCTCACTAAGACTATCCTAACCAAGATTTTGCTAAATTAAAATATAATTAAACACAGCTCCTAAAATCAGGAGTAGTCAATCCCATCTTGATACACGCACCGACTCCTCAAGTACTTGGCTACGTCTAAAAATCTTCCATCACTGAATTAAAAATTCAGATAGTCTAACACTAAAGCATAGTGAGTTGCTTGAAAGTCATTATGGTGATCTCAGATTAGAGAAATACTTATACCCATATTCTACGAAGCTAATCTTGATAGGAGAAAAGCTCCGAAGTTGATTAGATTTAGTGTAGATGTACCCATAAATCTCACTTGCATGTCATACCAGTATCTCAACATTCCTTAGTTATGAGGACAACCAACCTATATGGCATACAATGATCTATACTCGATAAATATTATCATCATAAGTAATAATGTACCTTTTGATCATGAACAATTTAAGGACTAAACAATAAATCTTTCTTTGTCAAATCTAGATAGTCCTAAGAATTTTATCACAACACAGGAGTTCATTAGAAGACAATAAAATTTATGATAAAAAAAATATCAAAATAATTTTTATTAATTTATAATTTATATATAATTATAAATATATAGCCCAACTGTCAACAGACTGACGATTAGCTTTGAAATATATTTCCAACACGACCACGTTAGAAACAGCAGGAGAATCTCATCCTAACATGAGCAAAGTTGAAGATCTCATTAATCTAAGATGAGATGAGGAGAGAGACCCTTTCAACAGTCCTAATGTGCTCCTACAGCCATATTAGGAATAGAAGAAAAACCTCATCCTAACGTGAGCAGAGTCGAAGACCTCGTTAATCTAAGACGAGATAAGGGAAGAGGCCCTTCCAGCGGTCCTAATATGTCCCTACGACCATGTTAGGAATAGGAGGAGAACCTTATCCTAATGTGAACAAAGTCGAAGGTCTCGTTAATTTAAGATAAGATGAGAGAAGAGGTCCTTCCAGCGATCCTAATGTGCCCCTACAACCACGATAGAAATAGAAGAAGAATCTCATTCTAATATGAGCAAAGTCGAAGGTTTCGTTAAACTAAAACGAGATGAGAAAAGAGATCCCATCAACGATCCTAACGTACCCCTACGATCGTGCAAAAAATAGAAGAGAACCTCATCCTAACACGAGGAAGGCCAAGACCTCATTAATCTAAAATTAAGAAAAGAAAAAAGCCATACCGACGACCCTTAGATGTATCCCCCTATGGCTATATCAAATACAAAAGGGAGAACCCTGCCCTAGTTCATGGAAGGGACTCCAGCTCGGCATCCACAACAAGCATCTCATTAGAAGACAAAACAAAATAAAATGAGATGAAGAAAGCAAAGCCATTAATCAGCATCAAATTCGTGCAAGACAATAACAAAAAATGTACCATTTTATTGTAAATATTAAGTTCATTACAAGCAAAATAAAGATCGACAAGATTGATTACATGAGAATATAAGTTCATTATAAGTAAAATAAAGGTCGACAAGATCGATTACATGAGAATATAAGTTCATTACAAGCAAAATAAAGATTGGCGAGATTGATTACATGAGAATATAAGTCTATTACAAGTGAGATAAAGGTCGACAAGATCAATTACATGAAAAAAAAAGAAAAAAGAGAAAAAGATCGAAGTCCTAAGATGGACTGGACTCCTCAGATTTAGGCTATCAACCCCAGCCATCACTAGAGCTTGCTTTAGTCTGAGGATCTCCCCCTTAAGCTCTTTCTTTTTAAATAAGCTATCTATATACATTCTATTGATGTGTTTGAATTTGCCTTCAAGCTCTCGCTGCTGCTTCCTTAGAACTTCAGACTCGGCCTCTGCATCTTTAACAGCTTGATGCTTATAAGTCAACTGGAGCTTCAGCCGTTGAACCGCTGCCTTCTCCATCCCGACCACTTTTGAGAGCTTGCCGATAGTCCTCTCCAAGGAGGCAATCTCCTCCAACTCATTACTCAAATCGGCCTGTCGACTACTATATAACCACCTCTGGAAGTAAGATGCTTCATCTCTGATGGCCTAGAGGTTGCGTTTAAGCCTGGACATCTTCTCTGTCTAGATTATTCTATAACTATTATGCCAGTTCTTGATGTCTTGTAACTGCCTCTGAAGCTCAGAGAACTTCTTGGGCCAATCCCAGTCGTACCGAGCCTTATCGGTAGACCATGGTGAGCTCCTTTCTAGCAATTAAATTTTTACTTTTGCTGTCTTGAGATCGGCTTTGAGAAAGCTAATCTTCATTGTTAGTACCCAAGATTTATTGCTGGCATTTTTTTTGAGCTTGATAATCTCCCTCTCAAAGCTGTCCTTCTAGATGTTGAAGCTTACGGAGTCCTTCATGTGTAAATTTTGGAGGTGAGTGATCTCTTTGGTTGCCTCCGAAGCATTCTTTCGAGAAGCTTGAAGGTCGTCCTCCATCTTCTTCAACATTTTCTTTAAATGGTGGACTTTTTTCTTTAAACTTTTTATTAAAGGTTTCAGCGGAACTCCCTGGGATAAGGGGTCGGCGTCGACTGAAGATGGCGAGTTATGGCTCTGATTATTGGAGGAATTCTAGATAACACATGGCACAACACCAATATAAAGAAAGGTATAGACAAAAGTAAATTTATTTTCATTTAACTAAAAACTTTCAAGTGCAAAGCAAAGCAAAAGAGAAAAAAAAAAAGTACAACTACTCGAGGTCCTCAACCTCAGAGGGTGTGACAGTAGAAGAGGTTGGAGCATTTTTGGCTGCCTTGGGTTCCTAAGTAGGCTCGCGGCCTCCACGACAAATTCGGATGGACTGGGAACAAGCTTGATGGGGGACGGGTTGGCTGTAGCACTAGACGGCTTCGCTTCTTCGTCAGGCTACTCTTCGAGGAAGCTAAGATCAAGCTTAGAAAACTTCTAGGCCATCCTACCTTCACAGAGCTCGAAGCCTTTTATGAACGTCTTCTGACCGAATGCGATATTTAAGTCTTTCATTTCGAAGGAGGCCCTAAACTCCTCCATTGCTTGGGCTGCCACCTCCGAAACAAACTTTGATATTTTAACTTCCAGCTTGACGACCTTGATCTTGGCTTTTTTCTTTTTCTCCTCCTCCAAGGCCAGTGCAGCCTTGAGCCCAGTCAAAACGAGCTCCTCCTTCTGAAGTGCTCCTCGGAGATCTCCTTCCGAAGAGCTACTTCTTCTTTTTCTTCTCCTCCATGAGGCGCTCAGCTTCGACGATCTTTTCCTAAAGGCAATTGATCTCAACTTGAAGATCCCCTTAGACCTTCAGTGCTTCCACCTCCTGGAGATTTGCCCTTTTGAGGTGGGCAAGTATGTGGTGGCCCAACTGCCATGGATGAGTCACAGTAAGATAAAGAAAAGAAGAAAAGAAAAATGAAAAAGAAATGCAGTAAGATGATTACCTTAAGAAAAGTTTTGAGAAACTTTCAGACGAACAATATTTGGTCGAGGTCGGCTAGGCGATCCACCTCTTCGAATAGGACAAACTTATCAATCAGATCCTGAATGATGTCTAGATTATCGAAGGGGACCGCCCCCAGATCGCCGCCGCCACTGTTGCTTGACTCGCCCGACTGAGCCCTACAGGCCACCTTCACAATAGTGGCCTTCTTCTTCTTCTTGTCATCTCCATCCCCTCATTTTCTCTTAGTGGAGGGCTCCGACACTAGTCCTCCTATGGGGAGGCTCGAGGATGCAAAAGGCTAAGAGCCCGCACCTCTGACACTACCCTCGGTGATTGAACGAACCTCGACACCCAGAACAACTTCAGGAGCAATCATGGGGACATCCAAAATCTCAAAACTCGGGCCGTCGACCTTTGCCCTTTTTGAACTTCCACCTTGGGCCACCCCCTTCCTCTTCTTTTGGTCATAAAGGCCCTTGGTGAGCCTTTTCACAGCATCAGTATCTATCTCTGTGATAAAAAAAAAACTATAGTCAGCTAAGGTACATATGAAACTTCATGAGAGTTCATATATATATTTATATACATGCATATAAACACATTTAATACCGACGGGGTTAAGAGGACTTAGGCCAAGATTGACTAAGGTTTGCTCCTTCAGAAGGTCGGGAAGGAGAGGAGCTTGGTACATCTTGAGCTTGTTAGAAGACTCAAGGTCGGCTCTGTTTAAACTAGAAGCTCGACGGACTGACTCCCTAAGGAAGCCCCAGGGAGGAAGGTCAAGTATTAAGATAAGGCATCAGATAAAGAAGTACTTCTCCTTCTAGTTATGAATGGAAGAAGGAGCACCTTTCAGTAATCCCTTCTTACCAAACTGAGGAGAGAAGTACCACCAATTCTTTACGGAAAGATGGCGTTTGAAGGTATAAAAATTTCAAAAGAGTGAGGTAGTTGGTCGAACTTTAGTCAAATGACAAAGAGAAAGAAAGTCAATTACAAATTGAAAGAAGTTCGGTACAATAGAAGCAAAAGAAATGTTTAAAAAGCGAAAAAGCATGACAATAAAAGGTGGAAGTGAAAGTTGAAGCCCGGCATGCAAGGCTTCTAGATACAGACAAAATCGACCGACTAGAGGCAAACTAGCATGGTCGCCTAATCCGGAGAGTTCAAGGTCATACTCTGGTGGGATGCCATACTGTATCCTAATCAGGGAGACATCGTTCGGAGTAAGGTGAGAAGAAATGGTATCCGAGATGAAAGATTGATGGGACATACTTCTAGGATTAACCCCGACTAGAGGAGCGGGGTCTAAGAAGGTTGGCCTGGACGAGCTCCATGAACCGATAGATTGAAAGGTTTCAAAAGACATATGGATCAAAATAAATTATAAAAAAGTTTTCAAAAATCAAGAAAAATAAAATACAGAGACTTTCTAGAGAAAATCGAAAAAGCAAGAAATCAAAGAAACATGAATGCTCAAAGAGAAGAGTTGGAAAGCTGACCTAAGTCGACTGAGAAAGGCGAGAAGATGGTGAGCATGACAAAAATCAAGCAAAAGAGCGCCTAGGAGCAGAAAGGATGCGAGAAGAAATCAAGACTCTCAGAGAGAAGGAAGGCGAGGACTTATGAAGGAAGGAAGAAGACTCAGGCAGAATAGATTCTGGAGGAGGAAGAAGATCTTTAATAGCCAAGAAAAGCCCGAGAGGATTATGATTGCAAATCTTATTTGGCCAATCTATGTGCGCCACGTGTTCCACTCATCATGGCAGAGAAGTGGCGACGAACAATCCTTAATTGCATCGTACCTTGGATAGAGTTTCGGTGGGAGGCTCAAAAAATATCTTTTTGGTTCACCTCGTATTTATGAAGTTTCGACGCCAGCGTGGTAGACGACAAGCCATCCCATCTTGACGGGCACGGGAGGCTAAAAAGAACTTTGATAGTCGCATCTGTACTTCCTTCCTTCGAATTTTGAACTTGAAAGTTGGGAGACTATTGTTGGAGATAAATCCGCTCCCGTCAAAGTTCGACTAAATGTTTAGTCTTAGAGCGATCTCAATCATCCTCCTATCATTGGATCCCCTTCGGATGAACTTGAACAATGAGAGAGTCCCCTTAGGCAGTCTAGCCTAGTTAGCTTGGGGGCCAATCGAACTCCTTCCAAACTTTTTCTTCAGTCGGACTTCTCCGCCAGTTGAACTCCTTCTGGACTTCTCCTACAGTTGAACTCCTCCTGGACTTCTCCTTCAGTCGGACCTCTCTGAGAGTCGAACTCCTTCCGAACATCTCCAATAGTTGAACTCCTTCCAGACTTTTTCTTCAGCCAGACCTCTTCGACAGTCGAACTCCTCTTGGACTTCTCCTACAGTCGAATTTCTTTCGAACTTCTCCATTAGTCGAGATCCTTTCGAAATTTTTCTATAGTCGAACTCCTTCCAAACTTCTTCTACAGTTGACCTCCTCTCGAATATTTTCTTCAATCAAACCTCTCCGACAATCGAACTCCTTCTGGACTCCTACAGTTAAATTCCTTCCGAACTTCTCTACCAGTCAAACTCCTTTCGGACTTCTCCGTCAGTCGAACTTCTTCTTCAGTCGGACCTCTCAAACAGTCAAACTCCTTCCGAACTTCTCCTTCAGTCGGATCTCTCTGACAGTTGAACTCCTTCCAGACTCCTCCTACAGTCGAACTCCTCCCGAACTTCTCATTCAGCCGAACCTCTTCGACAATCGAACTCCTTTCAGACTCCTCCAACAATCAAACTCCTTTCGTACTCCTCCAATAGTTGAATTTCTTTCGTACTTCTCTGCTAGTCAAACTCCTTCTAGACTTCTTCTTCAGTCGGACCTCTCCGACAGTCGAACTTCTTCTATAGTCGAACTCCTTCTGAACTTCTTCTTCAGTCGGACCTCTCCGACAGTTGAACTCCTCCTATAGTCGAACTTCTTCTGGACTTCTTCGCTAGTCGAACTCCTTCCGAACTTCTTCTACAGTCGAACTCCTTTCGGACTTCTTCTTCAACCAAACCTCTTCGACAGTTGAACTCCTTCCAGACCTCTTCTACGATCGAACTCCTCCCGAACTTCTCCTACGATTGAACTCCTCCTAGATTTCTCCTTTAGCCAAACCTCTTTGATAGTTGAACTCCTTCTAGACTCCTCCTACAGTCGAACTCCTCTCGAACTTCTCCTTTAGTCGGACCTCTTCGACAGTTAAACTCCTCCCAGACTCCTACTATAGTTGAACTCCTTCCAGACTTCTCCGTCAGTCGAGCTTCTTTCGGACTTTTCCTTTAGTCGGACCTCTTTGACAGTCAAACTCCTCCCATACTTCTACCCTCGAATTCCTTCCGAACTTCTCCATCAGTCGAACTTCTTCTGAACTTCTCCTATAGTCGAACTCCTCCCAGACTTCTCCTTCAATCAAACCTCTTCGACAGTCGAACTCCTTTCAGACTTCTCCAATAGTCGAACTCTTTCCAGACTTCTTCTTCAATCGGATCTCTCCGACAGTCAAACTCCTCTTGGACTCCTCCTACAGTCAAATTCCTCCTAGATTTCTCCACCAGTTGAACTTCTTTTGGACTTCTCCTATAGTCGAACTCCTCCCAGACTTCTCTGCCAGTCGACCTTCTTTCAGACTTCTCCTATAGTTGAACTCCTCTCGAACTTCTCTTTCAACTGGACTTCTCTTTCAGTCGAACTCTTTTTGGATTTCTCCTACAGTCAAACTCCTCTCGGACTTTTTCTTCAGCTAGACCTCTCCGACAGTCGAACTCCTTCTGGACTCCTCCTACAGTCGAACTTCTTTCGGACTCTTGCTTCTAGTTGCCTGAAGGGCTCCGCTCGATTGAGCTTCTCTTAGATACTCCTAGTGGGATTCCATCCGGACCCCTTCCAGCAGTCCGAAAGGACCTCGATGCACGCCCTCGATATAGCAAGCAACAACCTACGCACAGTCAATCTCGATAACCTCCGAGCTCTTCTGGAATAACAATAACTAGAAACTCTTCATCACCTATAGCTATCCTATCCGAACTTCAGCTGTTAGGTCTCAACAGACTGGCATGTCGCGACAATAGATACTACCATTCGTAACAAACTTCATGTGACCCCGAACGGCCCACTACTAGATGGTTGCAACTATCATTATCAGTTTGTTACAGGCTCTGTCTTTTAAGAGATCCTTCAGATACGCTTTCTTCTCTAAGCTCTAATTTTTTTCTCAAAACTCTGCCAAAATTTCTCTTAGTACTTCATTTTTGTTGGCCGAAAGAGCTGATTTAATCATCGGAGGGTCTTGCTGGAGCCACCACCCTCGACTCTGGGTGAGACTTATTTTGCTGGTCATCAATGACGACCTCATCCTCTCTGACTCTAGCATTGATTCCGGCATCAACCAAATTTTGCACTAATAAAGTAAATCAAGAAAATTTAAAAGAAGAGAAATTATGAGAGAACAAGAAGATTTTAGAATGCATTTGGTTGTGTTATATCAGATTATGCGATAATCAGATAATTTTTAAAAATTATTTATCTAAAAAAATAATTATGGAGAAAATTAATTTTTAATATATTTGACTGGTAGAAAAGTTACTTCAAAAAATGATACTAAAAAAAGATTACTATATTTGGTTGAAGATAAATTTACATAGGAATATGACCAAATTTATAAATATCCCCTTCAACATAAAATTATTTTTTAATACTGGGATAGCATTGTCATCTCTAATTAGTTTTTATATAATAAATGATTATAATCATATAGTCCTTTGCATAGTGCCATCTTCATCTTAATTTTTTTCTAAATGCTCTTTATTGAATGAATTTAAAAAGATAGTAGAATAAATTCAATGATGATGTATGCAACTTTCTTGGGAATATTTTTATCAAGTATGGATTATCACCACACGAAAATTTACTAAATACTATCTTTCAATGATATTTATTTAATTTTCTCTCTCCAAAAAAAATATAGGGCCCATCAATTTTTTTATCATATCTATCTTCTACTTTTCACACCAAAAACGATAATCTAGTATGAGATTTATTTTTCAATACTAGATTACCTTCAACAAAATAGATAATCTAAGAAGAGAGAGAGCAAGTATTTTTTTCTTGTCCAAGACCTCTCGATCAATGATCCAATTTATAGGCCTAAGAACTAGCCGTTGGGCTAACCAAACATTAAACAACGCATTAAACACGTATTAATTGGTATAAAACCAATAGATAGAAAACATTAATCATGAATAAAGACAACAGACAAAAATAACAAAAAAAATATAAATAAGGGTTAAACAACGTTAATCATATAAATATCTCAAAATTAAATAAAAAAATAATTAAAAAAATAAAATATAGATGCAGGCACAACATGATCACATGCATGTGAGCTAGATCGGACTGTATGTGAGAATCATCCCAAAACTCAGATATATATATATATATATATATATATATATATATATATATATATATATATATATATATATATATATATATATATATATATATATATATATATATATATATATATATATATATATATAGTTAAAAAAAATGATCTCGGATGGTCAGCATTGGGTCCACCATCTCAATCCAAATGCTTCCTCCCATGTGCCTCATCATAAAAACTGCGGATAATAATCCTGTAACCATGCACGCATAAACAAAATGGGTCGGGCTTGGCGGCCAGTTATGTTTTATATATATATATATATAATAGTATGAATATAGTTAAAAAAAATGATCTCGGATGGTCAGCATTGGGTCCACCATCTCAATCCAAATGCTTCCTCCCATGTGCCTCATCATAAAAACTGCGAAGGATAATAATCCTGTAACCATGCACGCATAAACAAAATGGGTCGGGCTTGGCGGCCACTACCGGTCAGTTATGTTTTATATATATATATATATATATATATATATATATATATATATATATATATATATATATATATATATATATATATAGTTAAAAAAAAAAAATGATCTCAAAATGTCAGCATTGCGTCCACCATCTCAATTCAAATGCTTCCTCCTATGTGCCTCATCATAAAAACTGCGAAGGATAATAATCCTGTGACCATGCACGCATAAACAAAATGGGTCGGGCTTGGCGGCCACTACCGGTCAGTTATGTTTTCCATTAATTTAATATACCAGTCTGAATAGTTTTTACCATACATTCACGTAGCGTGGACGAGAAGTTTCTTCAAGCTTCTCCTCTCTCAGTGCTGCGTCATCCGGTCAAGAGGCATAGAATCCCAACAGCCGACACCCGGCAGCCACGAGCTCCATGCCGTCCAACGGTCGCCATTTCCTCTGGGACCACGCGGAGGTGTGCTACTTGGTAGCGTTCGGCGTGATCCACCCACTAGGCCAAGACAAAGGAGAACACGTGGGACCCATCACTTCTTTTTGTCACTGTTTGGGTTGTGGGGCCCAATACTCTCTCATTTTTTTAATCCATTACTCTTTTATTTTGCCAGGGTAGGGTCAAAACATGGAGACCACCCGTGCCTCCCATCTCATCAGAATTCTCATATCAAATTTGTTAGCCATAAATTACAACCATTTTATTTGATCTTATTAATCCAACAACATCAACGAAGTCTTTCGGTTGCAGCCAACACGATTAGCTTCTCAATTATTGGTTTATTATCTCTTCATATATATAGATCATCTATAGTTCTACATGAATGATATATAGTGGGCCAGTGGCTAAGCGAAGCCACTGAAATATTCTTGCATAGCCACATGGCCGTCCACCGTATGCTTTTGGCGCCAATAGTAGCAAATCTTGTTCACGGACTTTTTAGGAGAAAAATCACAAAATATTTTTATTTTTTTAGTTTTTAAATGGAATAATTCTGTATGGGACTATCATTATTTTATAGGATACCTAATCCAATCACATGCATCAAATAGTGAAAATTTATAAATGTTTATAGGATTATGTAGGCCTATTTATTGATGACATATAATATCATAGTATAATGGGCAAGATTTACTAGTACTACCATACTTCATTGATTCTATTAGAATCACATGTTTCAAGATGAGGAAATTGGTATTTTTATTTAAGAAAATACTAGAAAAGTAATTATTGAAAACTAGAATAATACTATTTTTAATCTTCATTAGTTATTTGGATACTTTAAAAAATATCAGGTGATTTTCAATAACTTGGATAGATCTCTTACCATTTGTGGAACCAGAATTTAATATACTACTGTTATTTTTCTCTTTGGATAAAAACAACACTTATTTCATTTAACATTAAAAAAAAAAAAAGAAAAGGGGGATTTTGCAGATATATAACTAGCTTAATCAGGGTACGTATGGTAAAATAACATCACTCTCTTGTATCTTATTTGTGTCATCAGGCACAAGTAATAGCTAAAGAATTTTTTATGGTAAATTTATCTAGTGGAAACTGAAATTAATAGATGAACATTAGGAATGACAACGTATTGGGTATGCTTATGGTATAAAGTATCAGCATATTAATAAATTTCACTTATGTGCAGTATTAAACTTTAGCTTTAAATTACTAAAATTATATAATTGAAGAATTTATATAACAGTTGATAGTCTAAAATATTGTGTAATAACTTGGCTTATTTTTCTTTTAGAAATTTTTATATTTTTGACTGCATCGCTGGAACTTGAAACGAAACTTATCTACACCATGAATTCAAAACTCTACAAACTTGGACGAAACTGAGCTTTTAAACCTTGATAGAAACCTACATAAACACTGTAAAATATTCATGGTACAATCATGACACGTGAAATATAACATGAAGATGCAATGCACGCCATTGAGAGAAAAAGTTAGGAGATGTTGGAGATGAGGGGAATATGGCATGCAGAAAGGAAAAGAAGAGTAGAGCATGGCATTTTTCCCCTGATAGTAGGGGGATTCTAAAGATCTAGGTATAAATGGACGGATACTGAATGGGGCCTGGTTCACTTGATCGTCCCACCCACAAGAAAATGGCCCAAAGAGGCTATATGAATTGTAAAGCAAGGGCTAAAAAAAAGCCAGCGCCGTGTTGGGGTGATGAAACAGACTCCTGAAGGGAGTCGCCTTCTTCTCATTTTCTCCGGTGAAATCCATCTTCAGGACGGACTCCAACACTCCCTCCAACTCTATTTAATTCTCTTCCACCTCCTCATCGGAAATCTTAGCGTTGGATGGGAGCTCGCCGGACTTTTCTTTGCGAAAGTCCATCACTGTGCCTGCCAAATCGCAACCTAAGCAACATTTAAAATAAGGTAAAAATCCTTCTAATCCTCCTCCATATCTTCCTTAGCCGTTTGATCATGATTTCTAACCAGCTATCGCTGGATTTTTGGGCGGAAACAACGACCCCAATTCTTCTTTGATTATTCCAATCTTCTCCATTTTTTGATGCCATTTATCACTGCTGACCACCAGTTTGAGAACCCCAGCTATGACACTATGGCTAGCACATCACTGGTCACAACCGTCGGCGGCAAGGGATCTCCTGTTCCGAGAAAGAGGGGTGACCAATGGTCCCCTATTTCGCCGAGGAATCAAGAAAAAAAAAAAAAAAAAAAAAAATTATTTCTCTCTCTTTTTTTTTTTCTCTTTCTAATTTTTTTCTTCACTCGATTTTTTCTCTTTACTTTCTCTCTCTATAAATTTTTCTCTCCACTATTTCTCTAAGGATTATTTGATATAATAAAGATCTTTCTTCAATGATTTTGATATGATCTTAATGAAGAGGATCTTGATCGTAGCTACCGGCATATTGATCCCTACTTCGATTAGGTTGGGCACCATTAGATTTCACTATCAATTGAATCTTAGCACCATAGCATAACTTTTGATCTATAGTTGATCAATTGGATGCTCTTGATTAGACTAATTAAGATGTTGGGCGCTATCAATTGACCACCCTTACGAGGATGCTATAATTTAGGATTTTTGTTTTTAGATTTATCAAGACTAAACCTAGATGGAAAATAATTTATTGGATATTAGATTTTGAGGATGATTCTTGAAATTAATTAGATCTGTTACTTGATCTTGCTTATAAGATAAATAATATTTTATTTGTTTAAATTTATTAATAAATTATATATTTTTTTTATATGACTTACAAAGTTGATACATTTATTTTTAATTATTGAATATGCTTATTTTCTAAAATATTAAATTATTTATAATCGAATGTATTGAATTGAATATGAATTATGTTCGAATGATTTTGATATTGTATGATTTTATGAATTATTTGATTTAAAATATAAAAATAAATTTAATAAAAATATTTTGATTAGAGATGAATTTTAACTCATAGCCGCACTATATTTCGATATCTTTTCAAAGTGGGTTATACATTGGCATTTTGATATCTTGTTAGTGGGGATCATACACTGATATTTTGATATCCTACTAATAGGGATTGTATGTTAGCTATTCAATATCCTGTTAGTGGTAGTTGTACGTTGGCATTTTGATATCCTGCTAGTGGGTTCATATCTTTGCACTTTGATATCCTACCATTGGGTGGTTATGCGATGATACTTTAACCGAGCTCATATTCTGGCCGAGATATAGGATATAAATATGATTATAGTTTATAAATATTGAGATCAATATGATGTTTTGAAAAAAAAAAGAAAAAGATATATGAACAAAATTTGAATGCTGAAAAGATTGGATCTACATGCTTATTGTTTGGATAATACTATTATTGGCCCTGGTTTGATTTTAATGAAAGATAAAATATTTGAGTAAATTTGATATTAATGGCTTATTGAGAAAAGATTTTAGAAATTTATTATACTACCATATGGCATTTGAAGCTTTTCAAGTTCAAGAAGCAAATACTCAAATGTTAGAAAGTTAAGTCATGCATTTCTAAAAAGCAGCAGGCCTTAAGTCGACTCAAGCAGTCCATTGAGTTGACTCTAGCAATTTTCAGAACTTGGCACAAGCTTTGAATCGACTCAGGGCAGAGCTTGAGTCAACTCTGGCATGTAGGATTAGCACGACACAGAGCTTAAGTCGACTCAACAGTCCTTGAGTCAACTCTTTAGAAAATTTAGAGAGTTGCATTTTCGGATCTTAGAGCTTGAGTTGACTTAGTAGACCTTGAGTCAACTTTTTGACAATTTTGGGTTGACTTAATATCTACTTGAGTCGACTCTCCTAGTACTGACAATAGTAATGGCTAGTTTCAAAATTTTTTAGACGTATACAGAACTCTTCCCAATGGCTATTTTCTTAGTTTTGACTGTCATAAAACCATTTTTGATGTTCCTAACTAAGTGTTAAGGACTTATAAGACATCATAAAAGGCATATATAAAAGAAAAATAAAGAAACAAGAGAAATATTCAGAGCTATCACTTCAATCATCCAAAAGAACTTTTCAGAAAAAGTTCCAAGTCAAAAATTAAGCTTCCACTCTAGTTTCTTTTATGCAATCAAGTGCTCCATCAAATCAAAGCTTGAGCCTTCAATTCCAAAGCATTTCAGTTTATCAAACTAGCACCTCATCGACTTCTACTCTTCTTGTTAGGGGAAAAAATGATCCTTGCCAAAGTTCTTGCAAATCGGCTATCGCCGACCCCTTGAAAGTACCGTCCAGCCAAAGATGCAACCAAGCCGGTATCCAAGCTTTGATTGATACCGAAGGGCTTATCTCTAAGCTCAGTGAATTCCGACCTTCAATCTAAACTTGGTGATAACTTGATGCATAGTCATTGATAGCACCAAAAATAACTCTACTTACAACTATAGTTAGGATGAGTCAAGATCATATCCTCAGGGATTGCGTTGTTACGATTAAGTTATTTTAGATTTAAATAAAAGAACCAAGTAGAGAGCAATTAAGAAACTATTTAGGTTTAACTAGAAAGTAAGTAAATAAAGAGAAATACTTAAAGGTTGGTTGTAGATATGAAAAGAGTTCATAGGATCTCAACTGCTCTCCTAATAGACAAATGGTATCCTTTTTATCATACCTTTGCTACGTATCTAATCAATAGAGATATAATCTATCTTAGAGAGCACGATCCATACCTATAGATCATGGCTCATCTCTTAAAGTTATAGGCTAGTCAAAATTGATTTAGATACTATAAAAAAATTATCACCTAAAAATAATCTATCCTAAGAGTACGAACCGTACCCATAGATCATGGTTCATCCCAAGGATAATAGACTATTTTAGATCGACAACTTATGCAAAGTAAATAAAGATAAAGAGATATAAGCATGAAAAAATAATTCTTTATTGCATGAAGGAAAAGAAATACAAAAGATCTCACAATGAAAAATACTGTCTAAAAAGATTACAGATAGAGCTCCTGAGAGGTGGTTGTCTAGCCGACCATCAGGAGATTCTTTATCATGATCTTCATCCTAAACTTTAGTGATTCCTTTTCTTAGACTTGGAGAAGACCTTTAGCAGCAAGAGGAGATTCGGTGGAGAATAAGCTGAGGGAAGTGGGTTTGGAAGAAGTTGGAAGGTAGAAGGCTGTTGCTGGAATTTTTAGGCTACAGTCTATAGGGCTAAAAAGGAAGAAAGGTTTGGAGGACTTTTTGGAGGCTTTTAGACATGAGATTTTTTATAGTTTATAAGGGTCTGATAAAGGTTTGTGATGGCAAAGTTTTAGGAATAGAGGTTGGATCTTTGGCTAGCTAAAAAATCTAGGATGATAAGGTTGGCATGAAGAAGGGCAGTGGCATGGAACCTAAGGCTATAAGTGATTTTGGACATAGGGAAGGCTTATTTTTTTTCTTTTGGCTGGCCAAAGGGGGTTTTATAGAGTGGAGGCTAGGATTTTGATGGGTATGGATGCATGGATTGATGACCATTGAATTTAGGATTCAAAATCATAGCTATTGGTTCCTCCTCTGATGTTTTATCATATTTGTTTTGATGATAAATTTCTCTATCTGCTCCAATCTAAATTTTTCTCTAATTTCTTCTTTAAATTTTCATAAAATCTTCATCAGAGGTGCCTCCAATATCAGCTCTTAGATCTAGGGCTTGATTGGTTCTCCTTCATTCATTAATTAGTCGTATTCACATGATGATCCATATGAAGGCTGATCTTTTAATCTTGATCCTTAATCTTTAAGCTATGTTCACACCTTGGTATCTTCATGATTTTCTTCCATTTATTCTCTCTTCTTAGCACCATTAATGAGAGCCTTTGGATGCTTGCTTTGGTGGTTAATGGCCCTTGATTTTGTCTTGAAGCCGCGTGAGAATATTCCAAGGATTATAGACCCTTAGATCTTCTTCTGATTATTTCCGCCATTGATTTTTCTTGCCATCGACCTTGATCTTTAGATGCCTAGATCTCCACCCTTAGTTGTAACCCATTTGATGTGAATCGTTGGATCTCCTCTATGACTCTTGGATGCACATATATTCAAGCCAAATTAGATCCAATTGAGCCTAATTGAACCCAATCTTCTATTAACTTGCAAAATAGATTAGGAAGTATCCAATTCAAACTAATAAAACTTAATTAATAATGTTTGGAGTGTTTTCAAATGTATCAATTCATATGTTGATCAGACTCCCCAACTTAGCTTTTGCTTGTCCTCAAGTAAAATAGAAAAATCAAAATAAGTACCGATTCAGTTTTAATTAGAAGTTAGGTTAGACATTCCTAAGGGCAGCTGATATTCGATCAGACCATTAAAGAGGTACTTCATTGGATTATTAATTTGACCTAGTTAGTAGTGAGTATTAGCTATAAAATTTTTAGAGATCTTCTTTCACCAACTTTCAACTTTGCTCTTTAAATCATCTAATTTGATGTGAGCTAGATTTATTGTCTTCTTACAATTCAGTCCTCTTATTACCTATTTATTTTTTTGTTAATCCTTATAGCAAGCTTTCAGCCAATGACTCCCAAACTAGTTGGCTTTAGGACATTAGGTGTAAAACAATCCTTGAACTTACTGGCTCGAGTTCAAGAAAATATGATTTTTATAATTGATTTCTTACATTCCCATCTTTTGATATGAACCAAGGAATCCGGTTACTTAGTGAGATAATACTAAATCTTTTCTTTTTTTTAAAAAAATAAATATTAATAAAAACTTTTTGTATTCTTTGATGTTTTGATCCAAACCCCTATGAAATAGATTTTTCATTGAGATCGATAGAAAGAGAGCTTTGTAATTACTCTAAAATTTGGTATGGTCTAAACTCTACCATTCATTAGATTTTTTTAATAATTTATTCCTTGGTATCTTTAAAACTTCTAGATCGTTAATAACTCATTGATTAGGATGCCTAATTAACTTCAATTCGAGATAAAATTTGGATACTTAAAATTAATTATTTTTGATTATACTTGAGGACTCACTTAAACTTAAGTTAGTTATTCTCCTCCCTAACTTAATTTCTATTATCTTCGGTAGAAGAAGAAAAAAATATGAAAAAATATTTATCAAGAAGGAATACCACCTGATTTATTATTGTCTGTAGATTTTTTATTATACTCCATTGAGTTCATGCAGGATGTTAATGATGTACTCCCTCTAACTTGGTTAGTCATTCTTATTAAATTTCTATAAAATAAAAATAGGATAAGATAAAATGCTGAGTTGTCTTCCAATAAGTGCTAAGTTTAAGATCTTCAGCCAGACCAAGTGACTCTTTTACCTATCTAGGATCAAACATTGGATTGAAAAATTTCAGTGGTCTTTGAACCCCAAATTTCAAAAGATAACTTGCAACTCGATTATTAATAAATTTTATTACTTGATCATCAATTTTTAGAAAATAGTTCACAACCTTATTATTGATAATTTTTTTTCTTTCATTATTATCAATTTTTGGAAGAAGGTTTATGACCCAATTTTTAGTCTCTTGTTTAGCAAGGATTTTTTTCTATTTATTCTTCTAAAATGCTCCTAAATTGGGTTTCTAGATAAGGGATTGGATCTGATGCAATGGTTATCGGGAGCACATCATTTGGTCCTATGAACTCAGATGTGATCAAAGGTGGTTTCGGTTTTAAGACTGATGGTGATTCTAAAGGAGAAGCTATAGGTATTACAGATAAAGACTCATATTTCTCAGCCCAAGAAAGAGTGGTGCTAAAATCTGGTGGCTCTAATAATATATTCACATTTTTAGTATACCCATTTAGGTCAAAATCATTCACTCTAAAGGGATTCTAACATTTATGCATGGGGTCCTGAGAAATACTTTTAAAGGTAGCTTTCTCTAATATCTCTTCTACAACATTTACTTCGAAATAAGTAGTGGTTTATAGTTTGTAAGGAGCTTGAAATACATTCAACCTCAACTTTCTATTCCCAAATGAGACATCCATGACTCCTATCCTATAATTAATACATGCATTACCTGTAGCTAGGAAGGGTCATCCTAAAATTATGAGAATTTGACTTGGATTGCCAGAATGCTCCATCTCTAAAATCATAAAGTCAACTAGAAAGTAAAATTCTTTGACATGAACTAAAACATCTTTGATTATCCCACGTGGTGCCTTAATAGATTTATCAGCTAACTGCAAGGTTACCGAAGTGGATTTTAACTCACCAAATCCAAAGAGATCATATATTGAACTAGGTAGAATGTTCACACTGGCCATTAGATCTAATAAAGCTTTCTCAATATGTAGGTTCCTCCCGACACATGAGATGATAGGAGCATCTGGATCTTTAAGTTTAGGAAGGGTAGCATGTTGAAAAACTAAACTAGCCTATTCAGTAAGGTGAATTTTTTTAAAATTTATATTCTAGATTTTTATTTTTGTGTGCACAAATCTTTTAAAAACTTAGCATAGGTCGGGACCTATTTTATTGCATCGAGAAGGGGGAGATTGTTTTGAACTTGTTTAAATAATTCTAACATTTCATCTTGTTTACCCTTCTTGTTAAATGGCATAGGAGATTCTAGTGCGCTTGGGAATGAAGCTCTAGGTAATTGAGGTGGTGCTAACAATGTTGATTCATCCCTTGTCTTAAGGTCCTTCTTATCCTTGGATGGTTTAGATTCAGTCAACTTCTTATTAGTTTTGGTCCTTTGATTTCACTTGGTTGTTCAATGACCTTACCATTCCTAAGTATCATGATAGATTTGGCTTGCTCATGGAAAGTTTTGTGGGCATTAAAATTCTCAGTTCTATATTGACCTCTAGGATTAATCTTGGATTGATTAGGCAGTTTTTCCTTCTTCCTTTTATTGAAGGTAGTAGCTAAGTAACCTATTTAGGTCTCTAACTTGGCTATCGATTGCATGTAAAATTGAAAAGTCTAGGAGTGGATTTCTATCCTTGCTAAAGCTTGTAGAATTTCTTCTCAAAATTAGAACTATAGTTGCTAGGAAAAGGTTGAGGGGCATCCTGATACTAAGGATATGATGTATTCTTGAACTACATCCCCTAGTAATTAGGTTTGTGGGCAGCCGGGTTGACCACAAGTTGTAGTTTTCAAGAGAAGTTTAGGTGATTTCTTCAGCCTAGATTATATGTGTTAGAGTATGGATTGTTTTCTGATCTAGAAACAATATGAGTTTGGGCTTGGTGGCCTTGCTCCTGTACAAGCTAGGAAAATTGATGGGCTACTAGGCAATCACCAATAGTGTGAGTAGGACTCGAGCAGACTATACAAACATCTTGTGACTATACAGATGGAAAAGAGGTGTGACCGACTTGTAGTAATCAATCAAGTTTTTGGGATAGTAAGTCCATCTTGCTGTGGATGTTTATAGAGTAGCTTACCTCATACATTCCATCATTTTTTGGATTCTAACCTGGGAGCTTCTCTAGACTTGGAAGATATGTAATGTAAGAATTTTGCTCAAGATCTCAAATAACTGCCAAGCCTCATGCTCACTTTTGCGCATGAATGTCCCACCACAGGAAGAATCAATCATTTTTCTATATTTTTCTGAAAATCCATCGTAAAAGTCCTTAATTAGTTGCCATTTGGGTATGGCGTGCTGTGGACACTTGCAGATGAGGTCTTTGAGCTTCTCCTAAGTTTCATAAAATATTTCTTCCTCTAATTAGAAAAAATTAGTTATGACTTTTCTAATTTAATTTATTTTTTAATTAAAAAATATTTATTGAGAAATTCTTCTTGTAATTGGTCCCAGGTTGAAATGGTCATGCAATCTAATGTATGTAACCAGTATTTGGTCTTTAAGCAAAAAGAAATATAATTTAAACCTAAGGACCTCATCAGAGAGATTTTGAATTTTGATGGTAGAACATATCTTAAAAAATTTATCCAGATATTTGTACGGGTCCTTATTGCTAAGTCCATTAAAAAATGATAACATTTGAATGATACTGGACTTAATCTCATATTGAGTTGCTTCTATAGGAGGTACTTGGATACATGGAGAGTAGATATATGATGGAGTGAAGTACTCTCTCAATTGGCATGGTGGGTCAGTCTTGTTATGTGCATCCATAGTCTTAGTGTGGGTTACTATAAGGGTTCTCTTGATTTTAGAATTTAGGGGTCATAGTTCTGGCTATAGTGATCTACGATCGAGCATGCAACCACAAAATTAGGATAACCTTAGTTTATGTATTTGATTTTTTTTTAATTTTAATTTTTCTTAATTTTTAATTTTTATTTTAATTTTTTATATGAGAAGAGGAGAGAGGACAAGGAAGGAGAGTTCTAATGATGAGAGTCCTAAGAGAATCCTAGACCTTCAGATGATAGATGAGAGTATTTTAGTTAGATTTAACTTTTTACTATAAAATAAGTTATAAGTATGGTAAGACTCTACTTAGGATTATCTTAAGTCTAGAGAGCTCCTAATTGCCAAAGTTATCTTTGAGCCCTCTAAGTCAGAGGCTAACCAACTAACTGGCTAGGTAAACATAAGGTCGGTAGGGGTCCCCTCATTGCTTTTCTTAGACACCAATTAAAATTGACTAGGTAAGCGAATGAAACCAATTAAGTAACCATATTCCTTCGGGATCTTGTTCCTATACTACTTACTTAGACACTGGTTAACTGGTCAATCCTAACCAGGTCCAACTTTTAGGATCCTTTATGTAAGGAAAAATTATGTTTGATTCACAACAAAAAGCTAGGAAAAGGTAGATAGATTCCTTTTAATTTTTTTTCATATCAAATATGAAAGTATACCTTGATTTTGCAATGGAAAATTAAATCAAGAACCAAGACTTCTGAAGTCTGATGCTTCATAAGATTTGGATGTACAGATCCTCTACTTTGTGAGCATGTCAAACTTAGCAGGAAGAAGGGATGAAGAACTCTACTGAAGGAGAACCTTGAAATCAAATATCAAGTCAAGAGAGGATGCTCCACACTAGGGAATCACCACGCTAGAGATGAGGATGCCCAAGGAAGGGGACGGCCAAGATGAGGGTGCCCAAGCCTTGCTCATGCCCACGCAAACTCTCTAGCTCTCTCTTCCTCTCTTGATTGCCTCTAGGTTGCATGTCTCACACATCTAGGGTTTGTTAGATATGTGGCCCTTGAAGCCAGATTAGCTGACACTTGTAATATACTTCTAAGGACAAAATTATAATTTTGACTATAAATAATAAAATATATTATTTTCTATCATAATGTGTATTTGAAAGTGTCTGTGATACATTTCTTGAGTTAATGGTAATGATAGTTCATATTTTCAAGAGTTAAAAATTTAATACATGAATTTTTATTATTAACTCATAAAATGCTTCCGACCGTAGGATCATCATGAGGATGATGATTGATCTAGAAGATTGGTGTATGATTATTTTTTTTTGATAGATGAGTCTTGAGTCTATGGTGTAGAGATATCGGAGTGAGAGTACAGATACTCGTTAGAGAAAGAGGGCACTAAGCATGATTACCTCGAGCAGTCATGAGGAAGTCTACCTTCTCGTCGATGACTGGCTCGAAGCTACAGTGGTGTGTCTGATTTTTTGATCTAAGGTGCATCGGCAGTTCATCTTAAGGGTGTTATAGTTTGACTATACCATAACTCGATCGCCTAGCTATTCGAAATCCTGAGGTGTATGTTGGCTATAGCATGTTCATTGTAGGAATTGGATTGCACCAATAGAGGATCTATCTACCTCGGTAGATGAGGAGTAGCCCTATGATGATCATGAGAATCAAGTCCATAAGCCCATGGCCATGGCAGAGTGAAATAATAGAAAGAGTTTCTATTAAGATTTTTACATTGGACTTGAATCGAATGATTAATTCATATGACGGATATTAGGGTTTGATGAGATCACCTTAACCCTAATTCAGTCGGGGCTCAAGATAGAGAAATTTAATCACACAGGTAACTACACTGAGAGGTTCGCTTTTAGTTTTGATGGATTACCATCATATGCTGGTAGGTGTCACTAATGGATTTTGGGAGTAATTAGAATGATTTAGATAATCGATCATACTAGTTATTTGAATCAGAAAAGTTTTGATCCATCGAAAGGTATTTTAATGACGTCGATGATAGAGATCATGACATATCCCATTACCATATAGAATTGAACCTAACTAGATCACACAAATAAGAGTTTGGATATGGATATCATCAATTGGACTAATCTAGTTTAATTGATTTGAATAAGATTCAATTAGATTCAAAAAATTCATGCTAGTATACGATTGAGCCTAATGTTCTCCTTTAAACAATCATTAAAACTTGTCTTGACTGAGCCAAATATATTTGGGCTCACTCAGGAAGCTTTACTTGGTCTGACTAGAGCTTGTTCAAGTTAGAAAAGGATTGTCTTAATTTATGAAGTAAATTTGAGACAACACCTGCCATTTTTCATCACCTACTAAATCTTGTCTTTGGACTTTGGTCAAATGTTGACTTTTGATAGTTAGACATCTGCCCATGTATCATACACTCATAGAAGAGAATCTTGGACCTTGTCCCCCTGCTAAAAGGCAAACAGGCAATGGGTGCATGCCTAGGGAGGCATGCATCCCATGAGGATAATGCATGGAGTCCCATACAGATAGGACTTTAGGTTGCTTCATGAATTTAAATGCTGTGGCGCCAAGGAGTCCTGTTTGACCAATCTTGGTGCCACCTAAGGAGGTTCATGAGGGACTCTAATCTGATTGGATCAGATGATATCATCCTACCAATCAAATTGAGATCTGATTGCACAAAAGGTCATGATTGGTCGGGATGATGTGGCACTACATGGCGTAATAGGATCTATATAAACCCTGTCTGCACCTAGAATTAAGAGTTTCTACTCTAGGCCATGCCATATAGCCCCTCTCCCTCTCTCTCCATGCCATCCTCAGGTCCTTTCTCTCCTCTCCACACCCAAGGGACTTTGGGCACGAGTTAGGTATGATCCAAGCAAGTGAAAGGCGATAGAAAAGAAAGAAGACAGCACTGTTGCAAGAGACAATAGTTGATCTTCAAAAAAGTTTTTGAAGACCTTCAAAATTAGATCTAGATCTAATTTTTGGAGGATAGATTGAAAAGTAGAAGATCTCTAGATCTTGTCCGAGTGGATACTGATAGAGGCCAGGTGCTTGCGTGGCTACATCCAGAACCTCAGGTAAACATCAAAATCATCATAGGATAACTGAATTATCCAAAATAAAGATATAATTAAATTAGATTTAATTTAATTTTTATTTTATTTTATTTTATCAGATCAATAAGATTAGATCTAAAGAATCTTAGATCTGCTTAGGATTTTAGAAATTTTTTTTTGAAATATCTCTCTTGATCCAATCAGACCTGAATGAACTTGCATCGAAAAACAAGATTTTTCCTTTCAACTGGTATCAGAGATAGATTCTATAATTCATTAGATCTAATTTTAATTTATTTTTGATTTGATAATTAAATAATTTTAAATATCATATGAGATATGATTAGATCTAAAATCAAAAAATTAAAAAATTAAATAATCTAGATCTAAGATGTATGAGATGCATGTCTAGACTAGGAATAGAATTATTCTGTGTAGTCTAGCATGATCATAATTTTAATTTAATTAATTATAATTTTTAGATCTATTTATTTATTATTTTTTAATATTATAAATATTATAATTAGATCTAAAAAGTAAAAAATAAATTTATTTAATTTTTCATATGAGATATGATAGATGCATGTTTAGACTAGTTGCAGAATAGTTCTACAAAATTATCTAGAATAAATTTAATTTGATATGATCAAATTTAAATCTTATTTTTTAGATATTTATAAGATAATTTAGATCTAAAAATATACATTATATGATATATGAGATGTATGCAAGATATATGATATATGATATATGAGATATATCTTATATGATATATAAGATAATTTATAAGATAATCTTATGTTTTTAGTTAGATCAATTTTTATATGTGTGATATATGATATATATCTAACTAGTTTTATAGATTTATCATGCTTTTGATTAAGACGTCCCCCTTGGCCGTCCGGTCATAAGAATAAAATAGGATTTAAAGGCCCTCTCCTTCCATTCGATGGAGTGTTCTTGTGATATGTAGGGGTGCTATGCATTTTCCTTAATAAAAAATCTAAAACTTATTTTCTATAAAATTCTAGATCCTGAAATCCTAGGATTTTATATACATGTTTTGTTTATGAATCCTAAACTTAATTAAAAATTAAGATTATGAAATATATTAGATTTAAAATTAAAAATTTTTAGATCTAAGATATATTCATAAAATTGGGTTTAGGCTTGGGTAGCTCAATTAGGTCTAGCGATTGATCAAATTGAATGAAGAGTTGGTTAGATGGAATTAAGAGTGCTTAAATTGACCAGCCTAATAGGATTAAGTCTGGGTCAAGATCGAGTCACATGGATGATCGATCAAGTTAAGATCTAATTAGGCTCAGTGGTTAGACTGGATTGTAGGCTAACCTAATTGATTCTGGCTCAACAATTTAGTATCTAAGGTAAGTTTGGCAGATACGATTGATTGATTTTTAATTGGAAGCTACTCGACTCGAATGCATTCTTATCGAGTTAATGGCATATCCCTTCCACCAGTCTCACTAACCTGACTATATTTGTCTGCTCAGTCCTGATCTAAGGTGGCTAACAATCTGAGGTAACCCATGCCACTAAATAGTTATGGCTATGTCAAGTCAAGTTTAAAGAGACCTAAATCAAATCTTCCTAAGAGAAGATTAAGTCTAAGGTCTTCCACCATTGTAGATGTGCGGGCCCTTTCTGGAATTGATTATTCTCGGCTGATCATAGTGGTTCAGTTGCACTGAAAAGATGCAACCATGTCTATTATGCATTGGATGCTACGGACTGGAGGATGAATTGGGCTCAATATTCTAGATACGATGAGAGATCCAATTAGGAATCCAATCTGTGCAAATGGTGGGTCTGACTTAACTAAGAAGTGGATCAATATTGTGGGCACGATGAGATTCATGAATTAAAGACCAAATTTGGGTGCATCATGATTAGAGAATCATTAGACAAGAGTTGTTCACTCATTGGCTAACCCATCACCAATAACTGTTAGGTGAGATGATGAGTCAGTTGGTGGGATTGCACCATCCACTAGAAATCAGTAATCATGGAGATTTTTGCATCTCTACAAAGAAAGTATCGAGATTCGAGAAAATAGTGAAAGCTAATTTGTTTAAAAATCAAACTCCTAAATAAATTAGTCAAGTCTTAATTATAAAATCTAACTAGAAACTTTGACTCTCTATAGAAAAAAAAAATCTGCATCCAACCCACTAGCCTGTATCCTGGACACCCATAGACTGATCGGACCCAATTACAAGGATTGGCTTTGGAACTTCAAAATTATTTTAGATTTCGAAAAGTTGACTCATGTATTAGATCAAGATCCCCCTATCTTACCAGCTCGTTCGTCCGTTGAATAGAGAGCGTCTCTTAACAATTGGATGGATGAAGATAATAAGATCAAATACTACATGTTGGGCTCGATGTCTGATGAGCTTCAGCGTCAATATGAAGATATCAAGACTGTCCACCAAATATTGGCTCACTTGCAAGAGTTGTTTGGTGAATAGAGTTGCACAGCCAAATATCAGATCACTAAATGATTGTTTAAGGCTAAAATGCATGATGGGCAGTCAATCCAAGATCATTGTCTAATGATGATCAAGGACTTGGAAGAGCTTGAGAAGTTTAAAGTGAAGTTAGATCAGAATCTATAGAATGATATAATTCTGCAATCCTTGATTGATGCATATGGGCAGTTCATCTTGAACTACCATCTGCATAAACTTCAGAATACTCTGGCCGAGCTTATGAATATGCTGGTTACTTTGAGCTTTTTATGTAAGATTCTAAAGGCTTAGTACTTGCTATGGAATGGACTTCTTCCAAAAAAATTTTTTTGGAAAGAAGAAGTCTGTAAAAATACAGAAGGTTTAAGGTAAAAAAAGAAGAAGACAGAGCTGAAGAAGAAGACCGCTGACAAAGAAAAATATTTTTATTGTAATACCGACGGCCACTAGAAGTGGAACTATCCTACATACCTGGCCACCCTGAAGAAAAAAAGAAGATAGGTCCTTCTGGAGGTATGCTAGTTATTGAATCTAACCTTACGATTTTTTCTGCATCTAGTTGGGTGCTTGACTTTGGTTCTAGTGCTCATTTGTGTACTTCCATATAGGGTCTTGAGGATAGCAGGAGGTTGAGGGATGTTGAGATAATCCTATGCATCGAAAATGGAGCAAAAATTGCTGTTGTGGCCATAGGAACCTACCCTCTTCGACTACTGTCTAGCTTAGATTTAGTACTTAGGGATTGTTATTATGTGCCTACTGCAAGTAGGAATTTGATTTCTATTTCATGTTTAGCATAAGAAGGCTATATAATTAGTTTTCTTAAGGACCATTGTAATATTCTTTATAAAAGAAATAAAATTGCGAGTGGTTTTCTAATTAATGGTCTCTACCAGTTATATATTGATGTATCTGTCTTTAATATCAAGCAAAATATGAATGCCATAAGATCAAAACAACCTAGGGATAATCCAAATGATAGGTATCTATGGCACCTAAGGCTAGTTCATATAGCAAAAGATAGGATTAACAAATTAAAAAAAATCAGACTATTGAGTCCGTTGACTTTCGAGTCATATCCAATTTATGAATCATGTCTTCATGATAAAATAACTAAGCTCCCTTTTGTAGGATATTGGAAAAGGGCCACGGATCTACTTGCCCTAGTACATACTGATATATGTGGCCCATTTAATGTGCCGGCTAGAGGCAACTTTGATTACTTCATAATCTTTATCGATGATTTATCTCAGTATGGATATGTTTATCTTATGAGACACAAGTCTGAAGCCTTTGAAAAATTTAAGAAATTCAGACATGAAGTCAAAAAGCAAACTGAAAAACCCATTAAGATTTTTTGATCAGATCGAGAAAGTGAATATCTTAGTCAAAAATTTTTGGACTATCTTAAGCAAAATGACATAGTCTCTCAATGGACTCTACTTGAAACATCTCAACTCAACGAAATTTCAGAATGGAGAAATTAGATCCTATTAGATATGGTCTGATCCATGATGAGCTTCACAGACCTTCCTGATTTTCTTTGGGGACATAGTCTATTAACTGCTATATATTTACTGAATAAGATTTTCTCTAAAATCGTTCCTACCACATCGTATGAGATATGGCATGGTAAGAAGCCAAGTCTGAGTCATATCAGAATTTGGGGTTATCCGGCTCATGTCAAAAGACAACAAACGGACAAGTTAGACTATAGGTCCTTTAGAGCTTGATTTATAGGATATTCTAAAGAGTCATTAGAATATTATTTCTACATTACAGAAGACCACAATATAATTGTGAGTCGGCATGCCATTTTTCTTAAAAAATAGTTTATTCAAGATGACAGCATTGGAAAGTAGATCAAGCTCGAGAAAAAAATCTCACAAGACCAATGAGCTAAGGACCCTATGGAACCAAATTAGGTTGAGCCAATACAATCACTACCTCTTCCACCTCGTAGATTAGAAAGAATTTTTCATCCCCCTGAGAGGTACTTAGGTACTATCTCAGAGAAAGTAGAGAAAATATTTCTTGTAGGTAATGGGGTTCATGGTGATGATCCCAAAATCTATAATGAGGCGATATCAGATATCGACTTCGAGAAATGGTTAGAGACAATGAAGTCAAAAATTGACTCGATGCATTCAAACCAAGTCTGGATCTTGGTTGATCCATCAGAAGGTATAGTACCTATTGAATGTAAATGGATCTACAAAAAAAAGATTGGTGTAGATGAGAATGTGGAGACATTCAAAGCTAGATTAGTGGCAAAAGGGTATAGTCAGCACGAAGGAATTGACTATTAGGATATCTTTTCATCAGTTGCTATGCTAAAATCCATCCACACATTGCTTGCTATTGCAGTCTATTTCGATTATGAAATATGACAAATGGATGTAAAAATGACATTCTTAAATGGATACCTTGAGAAATATATTTATATGAAACAGCCACTAGGTTTCACATTCAGTGATGTTGATCACAAAGTATGCAAGCTGCAAAGGTCAATATATGGACTTAAGCAAGCATCTCGGAGCTGGAATATTCATTTTAATGATGTGATCAAATTATTTGATTTTATCAAGAATGAGAAAAAATCATGTATTTTCAAAAAGATCAGTGGGAGCGCTATTATCTTACTCATACTGTACGTGGATGATATCCTCCTTATTGGAAATGATATTCTCATATTAACCATAGTTAAAATATGGTTATCTAAAGAATTCTTTATGAAAGACCTAGGAAAAGCATCCTTCATTCTAGAAATTAAGGTCTATAGAGATAGATCGAATAAGATGCTAGGTCTTTCACAGAAGATGTATGTAGAGGAAGTGTTAAAGAGGTTTAGCATGGAAAACTCCAAGAGAAGATTGGTACCCTTCAGACATGGCATTCATCTCTCCAAGAAAATGTGTCCCAACACACCTGAGGAGATTAAACACATGAGCAAGATCCCTTATGCTTCAACAATAGGGAGCCTTATGTATGCCATGTTATGTATACGACTTGATATAACCCATGCTGTGAGTGTCACGAGCAGATATCAGTCAAATCTAGATGAAGAACACTGGACTTCTGTGAAATGTATCGTTAAGTACTTAAGAAGAACTAAGGATATGATATTGATTTTTGGTAATGAAAAACTTCAAGTCTAGGGATATACAGACTCGGATTTTATGTTCGATATAGATGATCGAAAGTCGACATCTAAAAATCTATTTGTATATAATGATGGTGCTATCAGTTGAAAGAGTTCCAAGTAGACAGTGATAGCAGATTCCACCATGGAAGTAGAGTACATCGCTGCATCAGAAGCTGTGAAGGAGGCATTCTGGTGCAAGAAGTTCACCGCAGAGATTGAAGTAATGCCATCGGATGTCATTCCTCTATACTATGATAATAATGGCACCATAGCCCTTGCCAAGGAGTTGAGATCTCACCAAAAATTTAGGCACATCGAGCAGCAATATCACCTCATCTGCGATTATCTTGAGAAAGGTTACGTCGAGATCAAAAGAGTCAACTCCGCAAATAATGCGGCAGACCCACTCACAAAATCGTTAGACCAATAGAAGATCGAAATCCATCTTGAGAAGATGGGACTTAGATTTGTAGTCAATTGGCTTTAGGTCAAGTGAGAGTTTGTTTGATATGTGTGCCCTTGAAGTCAGATTGGCTGACACTTGTAATAACTTCTAAGAACAAAATTATAATTTTGACTATAAATAATAAAATAAATTATTTTAACTATAAATTATAATAATAATAATGTGTATTTGAAAGTATCTGTGATACATCTCTTGAGTTAATGATAATAATAATTCATATTTTTAAGAGTTGAAAATTTAAGACATGAATTTTCATTATTAACTCATAAAATATTTCCGACCGTAGGATCATCATGAGGATGGTAATTGATCTGAAAGATTGGTGTACGATCGCTTCTTTTTGATAGATGAGTCTTGAGTCTACAATATAGAGACACCGAAGTGAGAGTACAGATACTCATTAGAGAACGAGGGCACTGAGCGTGACCATCTCGAGCAGTCATGAGGAAGTCTACCTTCTCGTCGGTAATTGGCTCGAAGCTGCAGTGGTGTGTCTGGTTCTTTGACCTGAGGTGCATCGACAGATCATCTTAAGGATGTTATAGTTTGACTACACTATAACTCATTCTTTAGTCATTCGAAATTTTGAGGTGTATGTTGGCTATAACATGTTCATTATAGGAATTGGATTGCACTAATAGAGGATCTATTTACCTCGATAGATGAGGAGTAGCCTTATGATGATCATGAGAATTAAGTCCATAAGCCCATGGCCATGGTAGAGTGAAATAATAGAAAGAGTTTCTATTAAGGTTTTCATATTGGACTTGAATCGAATGATTAATTCATATGATGGATATTAGGGTTTGATGAGATCACCTTAACCCTAATTCGATCGGAGCTCAAGATAGAGAAACTTAATCACACAGGTAACTGCATTGAGAGGTTCGCTTTTAGTTCTGATGGATTGCCACCATATGCTGCTAGGTGTCACTAGTAGATTTTAGGAGCAATTAAAATGATTTGGATGATTGATCATACTAGTTATTTGAATCAAAAAAGTTTTGATCTATCGAAAGGTATTTTGATGATGTCGATGATAGAGATTACGACATATTCCATTACCATACAGAATTGAACCTAACTAGATCACATAAATAAGGATTTGGATCTGAATATTATCAATTGGACTAATCCAATTCAATTGATTTGAATAAGATTTAATTAGGTTCAAGAAAATCATGCTAGCACACGATTGAGCCTAATGTTCTCCTTTAAAGAATTATTAAAACTTATCTCGACTAAACCAAATGTGTTTGGGCTCACTTAGGAAGCTTTTCTTGGTCTGACTAAAGCTTGTCCAAGTCAGAAAAGGATTATCTTAATTTATGGAATAAATTTGAGACAACACCTGCCATTTTCCATCACCTGCTAAATCTTGTCTTTGGACTTTGGTCAAATGTTGAGTTTTAACACTTAGACACCCATAGGAGAGAATCTTGGATCTTGTCCCCCTACTAAAAAGCAGACAGGCAAGGGGTGCATGCCTAAGGAGGCGTGCGCCCCATGAGGATAATGCATGGAGTCCCATATAAATGGGACTCCAGGTTTCTTCATGAATTTAAATGCTGTGGCACCAAGAAGTCTTGTTTGACTAGTCTTGGCACCACCTAAGGATGTTCATGAGGGACTCTAATTTGATTGAATCAGATGATATCATTCCATCAATCAGATTTAGATCTGATTGCATAAAAGGTCATGATTGGCAGGGATGATGTGGCACTGCATGGCGCAGTAGGATTTATATAAACCCTATCTGCGCCTAGAATTTATGGTTTTTGCTCTAGCCCGGGCCATATAGCCCCTCTCCCTCCCTCTCCATGCCATCCTCAGGTCCTCTCTCTCCTCTCCACGCCTAAGGGACTTTGGGTATGAGTTAGGTGCGATCCAAACAAGTGAAAGACGATAGAAAAGGAAGAAGGCAGCACTGCTGCAAGAAACAACAGTTGATCTTCAAAATAGTTTTTGAAGATCTTCAAGGTTAGATCTAGATTTGATTTTTTGAGGATAGATTAAGAAGAAGAAGATCTCTAGATTCTGCTTGAGTAGATACTGGTAGAGGTCAGGTGCTTGCGTGGCTACATCCAGAACCTCAGACAAACGTCGGGATCATCATAGGATAATTGGATTACCCAAAATAAAGGTATAATTAAATTAGATTTAATTTAATTTTTATTTTATTTTATTTTATCAAATCAATAAGATCAGATCTGAAGAATCTCAGATCTGATTAAGATCTTAGAGAAAATTTTTTGAAATATCTCTCTTAATCCAATTAGATCTGAACGAACCTGCATCGGAAAATAAGATTTTTCTCTTCATGGTTCTCTTAATTTATAGAAAAAGAGTCCTAAGTCTGGTTAAAATCCTAGTTTGGTTAGGACTCATATTTTCTTAAATATGAGGAGTCCTAAATCAATTAAAAAAAAGCCAACTCAAGGATCCTATCCACTTATTGCATGCCCTAGGGAAGAGGTGCCAATCCCAACGCCCCCATACCCTCTTGGTCGGCCATGATGAGAGAGAAGCCCTAGATTATGTGGTTAAGTAAGCCTAATCTAATTAGGTTTAAGTTTGATTTCAATCCAAATCTAATTTGAATCCGATTCAAACCAAATTCGAAAGCATGTTGAACCTAATCTAATTAGGGTTCAATTGCAAGTCTAACTTGACAAATTATACCAATTACGCATAATTAAATTAAGTCCAATCAGATTAGATCTGATCTAAAATAATTAAAACTTGAAATTATTCTCTTAAAAATTCTTGGATCATTGACCACATAAAATTCATCCCCGGAATTAAACCTACACATCATATTAAGTGCTAACTTGACATAGTCAATATTTAATTCTATATGACCTATAACTTAATTTCTAATTAAGTAAATCTATATGCTCAATCGAGTCTCTTACTTTCAAATTAAACATATAGACTTTAGGTCAATTTCTTTCTACTTTGTTTGACCTAATACGTAACTCTATAGGTTCAAACATTAAGCCGATAGCATAGAAATAATTTTTTATACTAATCAAAGTTATCATCTAACAATGATTTTTGATATCTGGATAGGTCAAATATTTGTAAAGCAATATTCAAGAATCTTGATGTATAGTTACTGCATGATTCTTCCCTTTGATCCTAAATGCATAGGATGACTTAGATTTTGTGTTAATCTTGAATGAGTCATCCACATTGTATTTCAACCTTTTAAATTCATTACATGGATTATCTTGGCAAAGGCTTTACTAAATTAAAATATAGTAATGTATTATCTCCAGTAGTTCGAAGGAATCAATCCTATCTTGATTTACATACAGATTTTGCAAGTACTTGACTATACCTAGTAATCTTTTGTTACTATATTAGAAATGTAGATAGTCTGATACCAAAGCATAGTGAGTTGCTTGCAAGTTATCATGGTGATCTTAGGTCTGAGAGATACTCATGTCCATACCCTTTGTGAGCTACTCTTGACAGTAGAGCACACTGCAAGTGTTCAATGATGATGTACTTCTACATCTCACCTATATGCCATACTAGTGTTACACACTCCTTGGTTATGAGGATAATCAACTAACATAGCACATAATGACCTATACTTGATAAACATCATCGTTCTATTTAATGACGTATCATTTTATCGAAAATAGGTTTAAGAACTGAATGATAAATTCTTTTTTGTTGATTTTAAATAGTCATAAGGACTTTATCACCACACAGAAGTTTGTTAAAAGAAGATGCATAATTTATAATAAAAAAATTAAATAATATTTATTAATAATTAATTTATATATATTTATATAAATAAGCTCAACTATCAACAAACTGATAATTAGCTTTGGAACATAATTTTCAACAACCCCTACTTGGACTAAAGACAATCGATACAGTATTGTATACCTATCTTTGACTTGTGATCATTAAACTCCTTGATAGCAAGGGCTTTAGTAAATAGATCGATCAGATTCTTTTTTCTATCGATCTTTTGAAGGTCGACGTTACCTCGATCCACAATCTTTCATACAAGATGGTAGCAATGTAGAGTATGCTTCCTCTATTAATGTGCTTTTGGTTCTTTTGTCTGAGCAATAGCTCTAGTGCTATTGCAGTAGAGCAGAACTGGACCATCAAGAGAGGGTGCCATTCCAAGCTCGATAATGAATTTTTTTAGCCACACTACTTCTTTCGCAGCATTGGATGACATGATATACTACTTTTTATTTTATTTATTTTGTTCTTATTTTATTTTTAATAAATCTAAAAGCAACTAAATATGATCTTCGATAATGATGTCAAAATTTGATGCATAGTCATTGATAGCATCACAAATAACTCTACTCACTACTATAGTTAGGATGAGTCGAGATCGTATCCTCAGGGATCGCGTTGTTACAATTAAGTTATTTTGGATTTAAATAAAAGAACCAAGTAAAGAATAATTAAGAAACTATTTAGATTTAACTAAAAAGTAAGTAACTAAAGAGAAATACGTAAAGGTTGGTTGTAGATATGAAAAGAGTTCTTAAGATCTCAACTACTTTCTTAATAGATAAATGGTATCCTTTTTGTCATGCCTTTGCTACATATCTAATTAATAGAGATATAACCTATCATAGAGAGCACAGCCCATACCCATAGATTAGTCCATCTCTTAAAGTTATAGGCTAAATTGATTTAGATATCATAAAAGAGTTATCACCTAAAGATAATCGATCCCAAGGGTACGAATCATACTCATAGATCATAATCCGTCTCAAGGGTAGTAGACTATTCTAGATTAACAACTTATGCAAAATAAATAAAGAAAAGAGATATAAATATGAAAAAAATAATTCTTTATTATATGAAGGAAAAGAAATATAAAATATCTCATAATGAAAAATATTGTTTAAAAAGATTACAGATGGAGCTCCCGAGAGGAGGTTGTCTAGCCGGCCATTGGGAGATTTTTCACCATGATGTTCATCCTGAACTCTAGAGATTCCCATCCTCGGACTTGGAGAAGATCTTCAGTAGTAAGCAGAGGAGATTCGATGGAGAATAGGCCAAGGAAAGTGGGTTTGGAAGAAGTTGGAAGGAAGAAGAGGGTTGTTGGAATTTTTAGGCTACAATCTACAGGACTGCAAAGGAAGAAAGGTTTGGAAGACTTTTTGGTGGCTTTTAGATATTGGATTTTTATGGTTTGTAGGGCTTGGTGGAGGTTTGGGATGGCCATGCTTTAGGGAAAAACATTGGATTTATGGTTGGCTAAAAATCTTGGAAGAAAGGGTTGGCATGAAGAAGGGCTGTGGCATGAAACCTAAGGCTATGGGGATTTTGGATGTGAGGAAGGCTTATTTTTTTCCTTTTCACCGGCCAAAGGGGGTTTTATAGAGTGGAGACTAGGGTTTTGAGAGGTGTGGATGCATGGATTGATGACCATTGGATTTAGGATTTAGAATCATAGCCATTGGTTCCTCCTTTGATATTTTACTATATTTGTTTTGATGACAAATTTCCATCTCTGCTCCATTCTGAATTCTTCTTTAATTCTACCTTCAAATTTCCATAAAATCTTCATAGGTGGTGTCTCCAATATCAGCTCTTGGATCAAGGGCTTGATTTGTTCTGCTCCAATGATTAATTAGTTATATTCACACCATGATCCATGTAAAGGCTAATCTTTTAATCTTGACCTTTAATCTTTAAGTTGTGTTCATACCTTGGTATCTTCATGATTTTCTTACATTTATTCTCTCTTCTTAGCACCATCAATAAGAGCCTTTAGATGCTTGCTTTGTGTTGGGACAATCGGTACCGCTCTGATACTAATTGCAGTGGAAATCCTTGATCTTTAGCATGGACCTGAGAAGACCTTTGACGTTCTCTATGGTAGCAGATCACCGATCCATCAATCTGGATATGTGATGGGGTGCCTCCCTCCTTGGACTTGAGGGAGTCACCCCCTTGGGGTGGTAACTCTAGAGAGAAGGAGAAGAGAGATTAAGGGAGAAAAGATTTGTATTCCAATGCATAATGAAATCCTAATACAACCTATGTATTTATACATAGCTATTAGGCCCGACCAAAAATTTTTCTAGCTAACTCAATACATGAAAGCACTCACCAAGCTCATGTACATATGTTTTACATGCTCTCATCTTTTGGATCTAAATTTGATCCATACATGAGTTAGCCTCCTTATGATCTTATTGGACCAGACCTTAAAACCTCTTGGATTAATCCCAATCCAAGATCAAGTAGAAAATCCTATATGTTTTGTACACTACCGTCGAGCCGGCACTATCAGGAGCTGAGCCAGCTCGACTGCGTCTCATCCAAATCCTATCTTCTGTCTGCCTAAGATAGTCGGCTTGATTGCACCCTAAGCCAGCTTGGACTATAGTCGGCTTGACTACACCCCGAGCCGGCTCGATCTCAGTTTGAGCCAGCTCGATTGTATATATGATCCAGCCCGCTTATGTGTCAGCCTCTTATCTTGGCTAATTCTTTTTCTTGGCTTTGGTCCTTTGCTCTATCTTATGTCTTAGGTCTCCAGAGCACCTACCAAGTTCCTTAAGGTTCTTACACCTGAACCTCGAGTCCGTGTAGGGCTACATGCCATTTTCACCTAGGATAACTCTTATCCTAGCCCTAGGACTCACACCCATCCTAGTATCCCGGAGCCAATACCTTGACTCCTCCTATGGCCTCCCAAGACTTGGGAGCATCACAAATCCTCACACTTTGATGGTTAATGGCCTTCGATTTCATCTTGAAGCCGCGTGAGAATATTCCAAGGATTGTAGGCCTTTAAATCTTCTTCTGATTATTTCAGCCGTCGATTTTTTTTGCCATGGATCTTCATCTTTAGGCACCTAGATCTCCACTCTTGGTTGTAACTATTTGATGTGAAGCCTTGGATCTCCTTTATGACTCTAGGATGCATATATGTTCCAGCCAAATTAGATCTAATTGAGCCTAATTGAATCCAATCTTTTATTAACCTGCAAAATGGATTAGGAAGTATCAAATTCAAACTAATAAAATTTAATTAATGATGTTTGGAGTGTTTCTAAATATATCAATTCATATATTGATCATAACTTATTCTACAATAGGAGTGATCCCTTACTGATGTCCGATCCCGAGTATCTATCGAGCTTGTTGATTTTGACTTTCAATTCAAGCTTGATGATGATAACTTCGAAGTAGTAGTTTCTGTCAGGATCTGACCTTGAACATGGCCAAACCTCCTACTCACCTTCCTTAAATCAGTTTAAGTAATCCTGACGCAATCTCGACCAGGGAACTTAGCACTCATCCAGCTCTCAAGCTCTTCCGACCTTAGGATCCAAAGCGCAAGTCCTACTCAAGTAACTGACCTCCAAGCTTGGTTTGTCTAACCTTAGATTCCACACATAATGACTACAGCCCACAAAATCGATTGTCAACCTCGATAACCTCCGACCTCCAAGTATCAGTAATAGAAGTAAATATTTTTTATCTGCTTCACAATCAGATTATAGCTAGCTAATATTAGGCAGTTATGATCGTGCATTCATCCTTTATAACATAATTAGAACTATCCAAACAGCCTACTAGCAGTCAGTTACAACAGTCATTATCAATCTATTATAACTTCATCTATAAATAGGATCCTCTAGATATATTTTTTTCTGTAATTTATCTAACTCCTGGGTACTCCATTCTTGTTAGCATATTTTTGACTTAATCATCGGAGGGTCCACACCAGAGCCACCTACCTTCGATCTGGACTTTATTTTGTAGGTGTCATCAGCGAGATCTCAAGTGCCCACTCTGGTAGTTTTGACGACGATCTAATTTCTTCACTAATAGAAGATGAACCTCATTATTAAATGAGACTGACGATCCTTGTTCTTAAACAAGAGAAATATCAAGCCGAACCTCATTCTTAAATGAGGTCAAAGGCCTCTAGTTCTTAAATAGGAGGTAAAGCTCATTCTTAAATAGGTTGAAGACCCTTGATCTAAAACAAGATGGACATCAAGTCAAACCTCATTTTTAAATAAGGTCGAAGGCCTTCGATTCTTAAATAGGGATCGAAACTCATTTTTAAATAAGGTCGAAGGCATTCAGTTTTTAAACAGAAGGTGAACCTCATTCTTAAAAGATATTGAAAACTTTGTTCTTAAACAAGGCAGATATCAAGCTGGACCTCATTCTTAAATGAGGTTGAAGATTTCCAATTCTTAAATAGTGGGTGAAGCTCATCCTCAAGCAAGTTTGGAAGACCTTTGTTTTAAAGCAAGGGAGAGAGGTTTAAACAAGATTAGCCAAAAATCCATGGCAATAAAGAAGAATTTGGCAAACATAGACTGTGACAAATAAGTTATAACATAGTGAATTAAAAAGAAGGTTATTTCATTAGAAGATAGGTTTACAAAGGCCATCAAAGACCAGTTATAAAAAAAAAAAAGAGAAGAAAATTTTGTAAATACAAGAGTTTGATGCTTAAAAGCCAGCCCTAGATATCATTAGCAAATTCTTCAAGTCCCTTATCTGGTCTTCATATCGCTTTCTTATGACTAGACCTTTTTTTTCAACAAATTCCAAGCTCTTAGTGAGTCAGCCTTTGATTCCTTTAATCTTTTTTGATTTATAGTCGATTCAACTTTTGCATCTTCGATAATTTTTCTTGTTGCTTCACTTGGACTTGGAGCTAGAAGAGCTTGGACCTGTCTTTGTTATGAGTCTTAGAGAGATTCATAAGAATGTTTCTAATTGAAATGAGCTCATCTAAATCTCCTTTGGAGCTAGCTTGAATTTTATTTGTAAACTTCTTTTTGAGATGAGTTATCTCCTCCTCAGTTGTGATGAGTTGGCTCACAAGGTGTGAGGCTTTCGTTTGTCTATGTCTCTTGGATCGATGTACATCCTCCTCTAGGGGTTGAATTTCTTTCTTGGCATTTCTAAGTTCACCTTCAAGGAAACTCACCTTTGCGGTCAAGTGCTATGCTCTTTCACTAGTAAGCTTGGATACTCACTGAAGCTCGCTAGATATTTAAGATCTCTTCGATGAATATTCCTTATAGGCCTGCCTGACTGCTCGATGTAGATGGTTAACCTCAGTCATGATTACCTTATAAAGTTTTTTTAATCTCTGGAGCTCTTTCTCAGCTTTAGCTAATTTACTATTAGCCTAATGCACTTCCTTCTCCAGAGATTGTATCCGAGCCCTAAAAGAAATAGCTTGGGGTAAAGAAATAGCCATAGTCCAAGTTTGAGCTTGGTGGCAAAATCTACAAACATCGGTCTGTTGCACAAACATACCATGACACATGAGAAAAGGTATAAGAAAAATTAAATTTCATTACTTAAAAATTTAATTACATATGTAGGAAAGAAAAAGTTACAATCAAGGGTTGTCCCCGACCTCATATTGGAAGATAGTTGAAGAGCTCGGCTCATCTTGGGAGGGTTGACTTGCTTTGGCCTTAGAAGTTGGAGGCACTTCAATAAGCCTCCTGACTTTAGTAGAAGGCTCAATAGTTGCAAGGTTGGCTTCAGTCAAGAGGTCATCCAGTTCATCTTGCAAGAAGCTAAGGTTTAGTTCAGGATGATGGCTCACGACCTTGTACCGATGGGACTCAAAGCCGATATCAAAAGCTTCTTTGACAAATGGCACCTTGATTCAAGTAAATTCCTTGGAATACTTAAACTCTTCCACTACTAGGTGCTTGGCCTCGGCCTCTTTCCTTTTCTTCTCTTTCCTAAGGTCTCGGACTCGATGGCCTTCCTCTTCTCCTTCTTCGAGCCTAGATCAAATTTTGCCTTTTTTAGGATACTTTGTACCTCTTCTAGGATACCTTTCATTTTGGCCAACTCCTCCTTGGCCTCCACTGACATCCTTTCAGACTCTTTGAGCGCCTCGTTTAGATGCTCAACCTTGATTTTATGGTTGGAAGCCTCAGCCTTGGCATCTTTCTTAGCCTTGGTAACATCAATCTTATGGTTGGTGGCCAACTTGATGATAACAAACAAAAAGTGACATACCTGTGAATAGTGGAATTAGCTCTCTCACTATAAAATACTAAAAGCTGATAAATGACAAAGCACTTACCATAAAAAAAAACAAAAGTTGCTCCCTTCTTCTATTTCGGGAAGCTTCGCTCATAAATTTTATTTATCTTAGTAGGGAGTAGGTTGTCTTCCAAAAGGATTTGGATGACCCTCCAATTGTCGAGGGTAGCAGTGTCCCATCAATATTGTCACCACTTTACTCTTTGGCATTCTTCCATTGTTGAGGCTTCTTGGCAACAGACTTTTTCTTGTACTCTCTACCCCTCTTCTTCTTCTCAGCAGGGGATGGTAGTTCAATAGTTTTGGCCAATGCAGCTTGAGTTGGTGAAGCCACTTTGACCTTGAGGTTGGTAGTTGCAGGAGGAATTGGAGAAATCGGGCTTGGAGCAAAAGGCTTGGCCTTCTTTGATACCTCTCTCGAGCTGGAACCCTTTCTTTTCCTCACTAGGTAATACTTTTGTAGCAGTACCAATTTCTCAGGCATCATTTTTGTAGAAACAAGCAAACCAAAGTTAGAAAAGGACTAAAGGTTAAAAGGAGTCCAAATTTATACCTTTGGGATCTACAAGACTCAAGCCAAGCTATTGAAAAGAGTTTGATCAAACAACAACTAGACCAGTAGGGGGATTTTATATTCTCGCAAGATCTTTGCACTTTCAGAGTCTTGCTTCCCCAACTCTAGTGCCTTGAAAATTGATTTTCTCGACCGACCTTAGTGAGGAAGCCCCCATCCTATGGTGGAACTAGACATAAAAATAAATTGCTCCTCCCAGCCTTGAACGGAGGATGGAGCCCCCTTGATCAAACCTTTGGTTTTTGTTTATGGGGATATATACCACCAATTTTTGATAAAAAGGATGGTTCTTAATGGTAAAGAAAGATTAAAATAAAGGTATGGTCAGTTGGACCTCGGCAAAGAAACAAGCATAAAGGAATCCCACAATGAAACGAAAAGAATTAGGAACAACAGAGGACAGAGATATATTGTAAAAGCAAAAAAGTTTGAGAATAAAGGATGGGATAGGCAATCTAGTCCAGCTTGGAAGGCCTCTGAGTATAGCCCAAGCCGACCTAGGGGAGGAGCACAAATTCTGCCATCCTACCCTAGTAGCTTGAGCTTGTACTCAAGGGGATCCCAAACTGAGCTTGGATGAAGGACAAGTTGCTAGAAGTAAGAGTGGAAACTATGGTTCCAAGCATGAGAGTCAGTCTAACCTCATGCTCGAGTTTGAAGTTGACCACTCATTTGATTTTGGAAGGATTTGGTTCACAAATATTTTCAAAAGACCAAGAATATTATGATTTAGGGGAAGCCATTTTGGATCAAAAGAAAACCAGGAGAAAATAAACTAAAAATTGAAGAAAATTAGAAGAGAAGTCCTAGAAGATAAAGGAATAATAGTTACTTGAAAAAAAGTCCTAATAGATAAGAAAATAGTACTGAAAATAAAAGAGAGGGTTAGAATGCTAACCTAAGATTGTAGAAGACTTGGTGGGTAGTCGAAATCATGGAGGGAGATGGAAAGAGGATGATGAAGACCAAAGGAAGGCAGAAGAGGCCGGGGTGATCGGAGTCAGAGAAGATGGTCGCGGAGGAAGAACCAAAGAAGAAAGGGATCAGAATGAAGAAGAGAGAGAGAAAGGGAGCTTAAATATCGGCAAAATCTTAAACTATCATGATTTTGAATCGCCACCACCTAATCCAAATTTACCATGTGTCTAACTCCATTATGAGTTGCAGATGTCAAACAGTGCAATTATTGCATCGTATGATTGAACTCTGCGCTAAAGAAAATTTCAAAATCCAAACTCTATGAGGATTTATGGTGCTCCCAAGTCTTGGGAGGCCATAGAAGGAGCCAGAGTGTTGGCTCCAGGAAGACTAGGATAGGTGTGGTCCTAGGGCTAGGACAGGAGTTGTCTTAGGATGGAGGTGGTGTTTAGCCCTGCACGAGCTCAAGGTCTAGATGTTGAGGGTCTTGAGGGGCTTGGTTGGCGCTTCAGAGATCTGTGATATAAGGTGAAGCAAGAAACCAAAGTCGGAGCATGAAGACTACAGAAAAGAATTTTTTTGTAGGTTAACTAGTTTGGTCCAAGACTGGGTCGGCTAAGTCTCAGAGGACAGGCCAAATAGAAAGGCACGTTTCGGACTACAGGCATGGCACACAACTAGATTTGCTCAGTCTAAAATTGAGCTGAGCTAGTCGTAGGTTAGCTGACTCAGTGTTGAGATTGAGCCGGCTTGGTGCACGGGCAGAGCTACATGGAGCATCTATTTGGGACTAGAATAGAAACTTATCCTATGAGTCTTAAGGCCTAGTTTGAGAGGTCTTAAGGAGGCTAACTTATGTATGGGTCGGATTTAGATTCAGGGGATGAGAGCATGAGAGACATGAGTGTACATAGGCTCGATGAGTGCTTTCATGTATTGGATTAGCCAAGGAAGTTTTTGGTTAGGCCTAATGGCTATTTATAAATACATAGATTGTATTAGAATTTTTAAAGAGAGCAATCAATATAGATCTTTTTTTTCTTAATCTCTCTTCTCTCTACTCTCTAGTGTTGTTGCCTTAGGTTCTTGAAGAAGCCCTAAAGAGAGGGGGCACCTCCCTCAAGCCCAAGGAGGGAGGCACCCCTGCATAGATCTAGGTGATGATCTATGGTATGCTGTCCATAGAGAACGTCAAAGTTCTCTCCATATCCATGCTAAAGATCAGGAGCTTCTGCAACATGGTATTAGGGCTTGTAATGTCAGGAGGATTAGCGTTCGAGTGATATCATGATTCTTTACAATTAGTATAAGAGCTAGGTGATTCCATGGTGATGCGCCAATATTTGGTATCAGAGCTTGATGGTGCATGAAAGAGAAAAAGAATTCGTATAAGATGAAATTAGGAATCTATATGAGTATTCCATGGTATGTCTCAGATCTATCTTTGTTATTGCTGTGGTTTGGCCAACTGGGAGCAGTAGATTGAAGGTATAGGCTGAGAGGATTAACGGGAAGAATTTTTTATGAGATGGAAGGTTTAGATGCATGATTTGCTGGTCGGTCTTGGAGGAAAGTTTGGAATGTATGATGGATGACAAGCAGAGTGTTGGAGTGTTGTAGTAGCCAAGAGAGGGCTTAAAGAGGCTCGACAGTGCAGCAGTCGAGGGAGGTATCTCAACAGAGAGCATTAGGATTCTCTAAGAAGATGGGTTGTGTGGGATAGTTGATGGTTGAAGAGAGGTTTTCCAAGGGGTAATGGTTGAAGGAAGGCTGAAGAAGTGACTATACGTCCTTCGATTGTAGAAAGGCAGGAAAGTAGTCGGAGATGTATTCAGTAGTTCAACCAGAGCATGGATTTATGGAGTCTTGGGGGTGATGGAGATGGATGATCCAAGGAGGTCTAGCATGTTAGGGCTGGGTGGCTGTAGAGCGGTGCAGAGATGAATTAGGGAGTATTGGAGTGCTGCAGTAGCACTACCCTAGAGGCACGGGGCTGAGAGAGGTTCGATGGTGTAGCAATCGAGAGAGGTATCTTAGTAGAGAATGTTAGAAGGCATCTCAGGGAGACCTGGAGCAAGTCTCAAGGAGAGCTAGGAGGTCTTAGGGAGCACCAGGAGGTCTTAGACAATCGGAAGTATCTTGGATCAGGTTTCTTCTATAGGAGCACCAGGGAGAGTCAGGGTTCAGATGGAGGATGGGTTGTGCATAGCAAGAGAAGACCTAGATACCTACGAGGAGGCGGTATTGAGATGAGTCAGAGTGTGCTAGAGTGCTGCAATAGCGCTTTTCTAGAGGCATGAGGCTGAGAGAGGCTCGATGGTGCAGTAGCTGAGGGAGGTATCTTAGCGGAGAGTGTCAGGAGGCATCTCAGAAAGATGAAGAGTAGGTCTTAGGAAGAGCCAGGGAGTCTCAAGAGCCTTAGGATGAGATAGGTGGGTCTAAGCTCAGGATGAGATTTGAGCTGTAGTTCCTCTGGACGCAATTGAAGCGATGGCTGGTGCAGGGGCAGAAGAGGAGAAGGCTAGGATGGAATTCTCTAGGGTTTAGTTGCTGGATTCAGAGAAGTTGGATGAGCTCTGGTATGTTTTGGAGATGCTTGTGGATTGTGGAGGTATCCGATATGACTTCGAAGAGGGCTGCGAAGTGCGAAGGGTTCGAAGGGGCAGCGACGGTGTTCAAGATGCAGTGGCAGACCCAACAGTGCAGCATTGGATGGTTGGCCTCGAGAGACTCGAGTACAGAGTTGGCTTCTGCAGCATCAAATGGACTTCGATTTCAGATGAAGCACTAGAGAGGTGGCTTCAGAGGTGGAGCTTCGGAGTGGTGGCTTCACACTTGGAGAAAAAAATTGGCATGATTTTAGAGCAGAGGGATGCAGGAGAATCGGTATCCTAGCACCAATACTGATGATGCATAGTCTCAGGTGGAGCAGCACTTGCAGATGGACAGGCATAGTTCTGAGAAGATCATAGAAGATGGTACAATATGTGCTAGTGTAGAAATATTGTAGGTTCTCCAGAAAAGTCCAAAAAAGGTGATGCAGCTACTAAGCAGAATGTATCCTACAATCCAGGATGGTGCTGAGAAGCAAGCCAAGACTTCAGCTATGGAGGCGATCATCCCAAAGGCCTTAAGAGTGCATAGTAGCTGAAGAAGATTGGCGGAGGTGATATTTGAACAAGGGGCTATCAGGGTGCGCAGCGATAGCAAGATCGTGTAGGAGGGCATTGCCAAGGCTTGGGAGCAACAAGGTGGAGATTATGAGAATTTGTGGTGCTCCCAAGACTTGGGAGGCCACGGGAGGAGCCAAGTGTTGGCTCTTGGGAGACTAGGATAGATGTGGTCCTAGGGCTAGGATAGGAATTGTCTTAGGATGGAGGTCGTGTTTAGCCCTCCACGGGCTCAAGATTCAGCTATTGAGAGCCTTGAAGGGCTTGGTTGATTTTTCGGAGATTTGGGACACAAGGTGGAGTAAGAAACTAAAGTCGAAGCATGAAGACTACAGAAAAGAACTTTTCTGCTGTTAGCTGGCTCAGTTCAGGACTGGGTCGGCTAAGTCTCAGAGGATAGGCCAAATAGAAAGGCTCATTTTGGGATTGCAGGCATGGCACACAACTAGATTGGCTCAATCTGAAACTGAGCTGACCCAGTCTCAGGTCAGCACTGAGTCGGCTCAGTGCGTGGGCAAAGCTACGCGGAGCATCTATTTGGGACTAGGATAGAAACTTATCCAAGAGGTCTTAAGGCTTGGTTTGAGAGGTCTTAAGAAGGCAAACTCATGTATGGGTCGGGTTTAGCTCTAGGGGATGAGACCATGGGAGACATGGATATACATGGGCTCGGTGAGTACTTTCATGTATTAGGTTAGCCAGGAGAGTTTTTGGTTAGGCCTAATGGCTATGTATAAATACATAGGTTGTATTAGGATTTTTAAAGAGAGCAATCAATACAGATCTTTTCTTCCTTAATCTTTCTTCTCACTTCTCTCTAGTGTTGTTGTCCTAGGTTCTTGAAGAAGCCCTAGAGAGAGGGGGCACCTTCCTTAAGCCCAAGGAGGGAGGCATCCTAGCATAGATCTAGGTGATGATCTATGGTATGCTGCCTATAGAGAATATCAAAGATCTCTCCATATCCATGCTAAAGATCAGGGGCTTCCACAATATGGTATCAGCACTTGTGATGTCAGGAGGATCAACGTTCGAGCGATATCATGATTCCTTATAATTGGTATCAGAGCTAGGTGATGCCATGGTGTTGCACCAACAAAATCATACTGAGTAATTTTGTAATAATGGGACTTCTATACTGGCTTGAATTATCTAAGAAACATCACATCTCAAAGGTTGGAAAATAGGACTGAACTTTGGTAATTTTAGTTTGTAGTACTCCCTTCATCCAAACTTCGTACTTAGGAGTGGGGAGACAAGTATTGGGAGAAAAATGATCCTCGCCGAAGTTTTTGCAAATTAGCTATCGCCGACCCTCTAAAAGCATCGTTTGGCCAAAGATGCAACCAAGCCAGTTCCCAAGCTCTAATTGATGTCGAAGGGTTCATCTCTAAGCTTGGTGAATTCCGACCTTTAATCTAAACCTGATGATAACTTATCCTAAAATAGGAGTGATCATTTACTAATGTTCGACCCCAAGTATCTAACGAGCTTTTTGATTTCAACCTTCAATTCAGACCTAATGATGATAACTCTAAAGTAGTAGTTCCTATCAAGATCTGACCTTGAATGTAGCTGAACCTCCAACTAACCTTCCTTAAAATAGTTTAAGTAATCCTGACACAGTCTTGGCTAGGGAACTTAGCACTTGTCCAGCTCTCAAGCTCGTTTGACCTTAGGATTCAAAGTGCAAGACTTGGTCAAGTAACTGACCTCCAAACTTGGTTTGTTCGACCTTAGATTCCACATAATGACTATAGCCCAAATTGATTGTCAAGCTCGGTAACCTCTGACCTCCAAGTATCAATGATAGAAGCAAATATTTTTCATCCACTTCGCAACTAGATTACAGCTGGCCAATACTAGGTGGTTATGATCGTCCACTCATCCTCCATAATAGAATTAGAATCATCCAAATAGCCCATTAGCAGTCAGTTATAGCAGTTCCTATTAATTTGTTATAGCTCCATCTATAAATAAGATCCTCCAGATATATTTTCTTATCTAATCTATCTAACTCCTGGGTACTCCATTCTTGTTAGTAGATTTTTGACTTGATCATTGGAGGATCCATGCCAGAGCCATCCACCTTTAGTCTGGACTTTATTTTCCAGGTCTCACCAGCAAGATCTCAGGCATCCACTGTAGCAGTTTTGGTGACGATCCGATTTCTTCACCAACATTGCTCATCAAAGAAGTTGTTTGTATTAAATTTTTTGCTCATTGAATTTTCTATAACTAGTTTCATTTAAGAGTGAAACTAGGGGGATAGGCTCATCCAAGCCATAGATTGGATTTGTACAAGCCTATAATTGGCTTGGGGATTAGGTTATGGTTGGTTCTCCCATAAAACCAATTATATTAAGATTGTGAATGCAAAAAATAATCTTGCTATAATCTTGGTGATTATAGTAAGCTTCTCAAGTGGGTTGCTTGGAGAGTAGATGTAGGTGTTGGTCTGATACTAAACCACTATATATCATTTGTTTATGTGTGTGTTATCCTCTCTTACATCATATCTTTAATTTTCTACTCATATATTTATTGCTTCCACTACATACAATTAATTTTTAGTATAAGTAGTGCACATAGATGTTCTTAAGTTGCAAAAAAAATTTTAAAACCCAATTCACCCCCTCCCTGTTATGTTGTATCCCTAAAAAATAAGTGGTATCAGAGTAGGCACTCTCATTTACTTGTTTATCTTATGATCTAGAGTAAAAGATCAAGATGATAATCCAATTAAATGTTTTCCTAGCTAAAAGATAATCACCAACCGACCTCCTTTGTTTAATGGTTTTAATTATACATTTTGGAAAGCACGCATACGCATATTCATTTAAGTACTCGATTATGACTTATGGAGTGTCATAATTAATAGACTACAGACATCCACTATATATCTCCATTGATGGCAGTATTGTTTCAAAATCGAAAAAGGATTGGGATGACATTGACGAGAAGATGGCACTATTGAATGCTAAAGTAATGAATATGCTTTATTGTTCACTTAATATCAATAAATTTAATTAGATTTTCACCTGTATATCTATCAATAAAATATGGGATAGGCTTGAAGTTGCCCATGATGGTACAAATCAAATGAAGAAATCCAAAATAAACATGCTAGTACATAAATATAAGCTGATTAAAATGAAACATGTTGAAACCATAACTAAAATGTTTACTTATTTTGTTGATATAATTAATGGTCTTAATACTTTGCTGCTCGAAGAGTTTCTTGGTTCCTTAATGATGCATGAGCTAACCATGAAACAAAACATGGAGAAAGACATCAAGAAGAAGAAGACCATAGCCCTCAAGTCAACAGCCAAAATAGAGAAGGAGAGTCAGACCTTGGAGGATGAAAATGAAGATGAAGAGCTGGCCCTTATAACCAAAAAATTTAGACATTTCTTGAAGATGAGGAAGCCAAATTTCAGAAAGAAATCCTTCTCTAAGGTTGAGCCAAGTAAGAAAAAGAGGAAAGATAAAGAGGAACCATCCATTTGTTTTGAGTATAAGAAGTCGGGGCATTTCAAGATAGACTATCCCTTACTAAAGAGATCCTTCAAGAAGATCAAGAAGAAAGCAATGATAGCAACTTGGAGTGATAGTGATGAGACAAGTCCAAGTAAGAAGGTACAAGAAGTAGTGAACATTTATCTTATGGCACAAGAAGAAGAAGAGGTAAATTCTGAAACTCAACTTGAATTTACTTTTGATGAATTACAAGAGGCCTTCTATGATTTAATTGATAAACTTAAAAAAATTTTCTTGAAAAACAAAATTCTCAAATCTTCAAATCAGGCCCTTATCAAAGAAAAAGAAGAACTCTCAAAAGAAAAAGAATCTTTAAATACTAAAATTCAGAATCTAAGAAAAGAGATTGAAAAGTATAAACCAATAGTTGAAAAATTTATCTATAGTTTTGTAAAATTACATATGATTTTAAATGATCAAAGAGCAGTTTTTAAAAAAGCAGGCCTTGATTTTAAACCTTAAAATAAATAAAAATTTCTATAGAACTTCTTTGTAAAAAAATCAGCTGCAACATCTCAAAATGTAACTTATTTTTGCTATGGTAAAAAGGGACACAAAGCATATAATTGTGATTCTAGAAAACTAAAAAATGGGCAAAAATTTAAAATGGTTTAGGTTCCCAAAGGCACCATATCTAATAACCCTAAAGGATCCAAGATGACTTGGATACCTAAATCTTTTACTTGATTTCTACATGTAGGTATGTCTTGCAACCAAAGTGATCCATGAAAGGAATATACCCTATAAGCCAATCAAAATATGTATTTTGATGGATTATTCTACTATCTCCCAGAGTCATATAATGATATTTTTATAAATAAATAAAGGCATTTATATTTTATCATTTACTGTACCTTATTATTTTTTTAAGATTATGATGAACCTCATAGATTAGGGTCATAGTTTTAGGATTATGGTAAGATCATATTTGTGAGACCTAAAACCTTAAATCCCTAATCTGGAATATTCCTGATCGGTGGAACATTGAGTTAGGGATTAATATTTTTGGTAAGATTGGCACATCCTATATATGCTCGACGGAAAGGATGATTGATCTCATAATTACTTGTGTAAGATACTAATACAAGGATGTGGGTGCTTAATAGAGAATGAGTTCACTGAATTGATCTAACTTGAGAACTTTTAATGGAGTTTTATATACTTGTCAAAAGATGTTTCTCATAGTGGAAGTTGTGCATGTAATCCTTTGACTTGAGACTATCATAGAATCTTATATATATTATTGCCATCCACAACATTCTAGGCATTACCTAGCTCTGATACTATATTGTAGACCCATGATATCGCTCGAACGCCAATCATCCTTGACATTACAAGCACTGATACCATGTTGCAGAAGCTTCTGATTTTTAGTACGGATCTGAAGGAACTTGTGATATTTTCTATGGACAGCAAACCATCGATCCTCCATCTAGATCTGTGATGGGGTGCCTCCCTCTTTGGGCTTGAGGAAGATGCCCCCCTTCTCTAGGACTTCTTCAAGAACCCTAGGACGGCAACTCTAGAGAGAAGAGAAGAAGAGAGATGAGGGAGAAAAGATCTGTATTTCATAGCTTTCACAGCATTCTGAAACCCTAATACAACCTATGTATTTATACATAGCCATTAGGCCTGACCAAAAAATTTTTCGGCTAATCTAATACATGAAAGCGCTCACCAAGCCCATGTATACCCATGTCTCCCATGCTCTCATCCTCTGGATCTAAATCCGATCTATACATGAATTAGCTACCTTAAGGCCTCTCAAACCAGGCCTTAAGACCCCTAGGATCATCCCAGACCCTAGCCCAAAATAGACCCTTGTGTAACTTTACCCACGCACTGAGCCAGCTCAGTCTCAGCACCGAGCTAGCTAAGTTTCAGTGAGTCAGCTCAGTCTGAAATTGAGCCAGCCCAGTCCTGTGCCATACCAGTAGTTTCGAACGTGTAGCTCTCTGTTTTGCCTATGCACTAAGACTTAGCCGATCCAATTTTGGACTAAGCTAGCTAATCTACAAAAAATCTTCTTTCTGCAGTCTTGATTCTTTGGCTTTGGTTTCTTGCTTCACCTTTTATCCCAGGTCTTTGAAGCACCAACCAAGCCCCAGGAATCTCCGGAGCCAACCCCCTGGCTCCTCTCGTGGCCTTCCAAGGCTTGGGAGCACGACAAATCCTCATAATCTCCATCTTGGTGCTCCCAAGTCTTGGCAAACCTCTCGACAATGACCTCCTGCACATCCCGCTGTCGTTGTGCACTCGATAGCCCCTTGTGCAATCATTGCCTCCATCAATCCTCTTCAGCTGTTGTGCACCTTTGAGGTTTTTTAGATGACTGCCTCCACCGCTGAAGATCTTGGCTTATTTCTTGGCACCATCCCAAAATTGTAGGATCCCTTCTGCTTAGCAGCTGCATCATTTTTTCTAGACTTTTTTGGATAACCTATAGCATTTTTGCACCAGCACATGCTGTACCACCTGACACATTCTTCTCAGAGCTATACCTGTCCACCTGCACACATCGCTCTACCTAAAACTGTGCATCACCGATGCTCTAAACTCATGCCAAATTTTTTCTCCACTTGTAAAGCCACCACTACGGAGCTCCACCTATATCCAAAGTCCACCTGATGCCGTAGAAGCCGACTCTATCTCTGAGTTCCTTGAGGCCAACCACTCAACGCTGCACTGCCGAGCTTGCCGCTGTACCTCGAATATCGTCGCTATCCCTTTAAACCCTCCGTGCTCTATGGTCCTCTTCGAAGCCATCTCGGATATCTCCGCAACCTACGGGCACCTTTGAAACTGAAGAGCTCATCCAACTCTTCTGAAACCAGCGACTGAACCCTAGAAAATTCCATCCTAGTCCTTCTCTTTTGCCTCTACACCAACCATCTCTTCAGTCATGCGTGGTGAACCATCCTCCACCTGAACCACGACTCTCCCTGGTGCCTCTATAGAAGAAACCTGATCTATGATACTCCCGACTACTAGAGATGCCTCTGGCGCTTTCTGAGACCCCTTGGCTCTTCCTAAGACCTACACCCGACCTCCTTGAGATACCACTGATACTCTCTACTAAGATACACTCCTCAACTACTGCACCGTCGAGCCTCTCTCAGTCCCTATGCCTTCTGGATAGTGCTTCTGTAGTACTTTAGTGCTCCCTGACTCGTCTCTACGCCGCTCTATAGCCGCCTAGTCCTAACCTATTGGATCTCCATGGATTATCCATCTCCATCATCCCCAAGGCTCCACAAGTCCATGCTCTGGTCGAACCGTCGAATACATCTCCGACTACTTCCCCATCTTCTAGACATCGAAGGACGTATAGTCACTTCTTCAGCCTTCCTTCGACCATTACTCCTTGGAAAACCTCTCTTCAATAATCCTACACTGCTCATCTTTCTAGAAAATTCTGGTGCTCTCTGCTGAGATACCTTCCTCAGTTGCTGCATCATCGAGCCTCTCTTAATCCTGCATCTCTAGGGAAGCGCTATTGCAGCACTCCAGTGCTCCCTGCCAATCACATAACCGTTATATACCTTGGCCTTTCCACCAAGATCGATCAATCAATCATGCACCAAATCCTTTCACCCTAAGAAAATTCCTTCCTATTAATCCTCTCAACCTCCACCTTCAACCCACTGCTCCCAGTTAGCCAAACCATAGTAACAACAAGATAGATTTGAGACATACCATAGAATCCTTATGTAGATTTTTGATTTCACCTTGTACGACTTCTTTCCTTTCATGCACCATCAGGCTCTGAAACCTGGCTCCTTCCACGCACCATCAGACTCTGAAATTTGACTCAGATATCATATTCTCATCCATAATATTTCAGGCATCACCTAGCTTTGATACCATATTGTAGACCTATGATATCGCTCGAACACCAATCATCCTTGACATTACAAGCATCGATACCATATTACAGAAGCTCCTAATTTTTAGCATGGACCTGAAGGAACCTGTGACATTCTTTATGGGTAGCAAACCACCGATCCTCCACCTGAATCTATGATGGGGTGCCTTCCTCCTTGGGCTTGAGGGAGATGCCCCCCTTTTCTAGGGCTTTTTCAAGAACCCTAGGGCGACAACTCTAGAGAGAAGAGAAGAAGAGAGATAAGAAAGAAAAGATCTATATTCCAAAGCTTTCACAGCATTCTGAAACCCTAATACAATCTATGTATTTATACATAGCGATTAGGCCTGACCAAAAAACTTCCCAGCTAACCCAATACGTGAAAGCACTCATCGAGCCCATGTACACCCATGTCTTCCATGCTCTCATCCTCTGGATCTAGACTCAATCGATACATGAATTAGCCACCTTAAGACCTCTCAAACTAGATCTTAAGACCCCTAGGATCATCCCAGACCCTAGTCCAAAATAGACCCTTGCGTAACTATGCCCGCGCACTGAGCCGGCTCAGTCTCATCACTGAGCCAACTAAGTTTCACTGAGTTGGCTCAGTCTAAAACTGAGCTAGCCCAATCCTATGCCATGCCAGCAGTCTCGAACATGTAGCTCTCTATTTTGCCTGTGCACTAAGACTTAGCCGACCCAATTTTGGACTGAGTCGGCTAACCTACAGAAAATCGTCTTTCTGTAGTCTTGATTCTTCGACTTTGGTTTCTTACTTTATCTTGTATTCCAAATCTTCGAAGCACCACCCAAGCTCCTGGAATCTCTGGAGCCAACCTCCTGACTCCTTCCATAGCCTCCTAAGGCTTGAGAGCACCATAAATCCTCACCTATATGAATCCATATTTTGGTTCATACTCATTTAGGACTTAGTCATGTATGAGGTATTTTGGATATGATGGATTGCATATGAAGGTTATGAGTAGGTCAATAAGAAATCGATCACTCCTAGTGAGAGAAGATCGCATCCTACTTGCTTCAATCAAATGATGATTTAAAAAGACTTTGATCAAGATATAATAAAAATTAGAAAAGATTTTTAATATTTTATTAATCAAATCATCATTAGAAGATTGAGAGAAATATAAATATGATATTAGATTTGATATGATTCCATATCCAAAGTCATATTCGGGATGCAGGGTGATCATAGGATTAAATTGTATGATAACTTTTTACTGAAAGATATTTTTAGTATTTCTATCAAAATTTTATATCTTCTCGATAGACATAATACATTACTAGACGTCAATCTTATCTTATAGGTTTGATCAAATTAAAGAGTTTAATTTGATCATAAATTAGAAATGATTCTAATTATTTGAATAAGGTTAACTTGATTTGACCTAAGTTGGTTTAATTAATTTCTAATTAAATTAGGTCAAATCATATTCAGACCCACTACTGGCTAGATGTGGAACCCAATGGATCACACATAAAGAAAATTGATCAAGGATCCAATTGGATTAGATCATGTTTGCAAGTTAAACATGCTAGCACATGTTGCAAATCCTAATACCTACATTCGAATTGGATTTGAAATTGGGTTGGACCATGGCTTATTGGGGCTATGGTTGGGTGCCTCATTTTTGCATGCCATGCACCAGAGAGTTTCTCTCTTGGTGCATGATGAGAGTTTAGTGCGCTAAGGTCTGTTGGCGCATGTTTTGAATTGGTGCAAGCTTCCTATGCCTTATCCAGTTGTTTTTCACATAAAAATTTTTGCATGGACTTTAGATCTGAGAGATGAATCTCTTCATTGGTTATCTGGAAATTGGATAAGAGAAGCCTCTTAGCCACCCACTCCCTGATTGGCACCACTTGGACCAAGAGTCCAAGTGGTTATGGATTCTACTTTTCTCCCACGCCATCCTTTGATTGACACCCACAATATGGGCCATTGGATGGCCATTTACTCTGATTTTAGCCCTTGATAATTGGTGCCACCAATATATGCATCGTGACACTTTAGAAACTATGTAAAATTTTATTCCAAAGAGTCCTACTTGAAGCAACTTTTGGAACTAATTTTACCTATTTCCACGTGTCCTGAGATTATTATGGGGCATGAGATATTATCATAGGGCATGAGAAATTAGATGGGAAGGGGATGTGAGATTTTGAATTAGCACCTCTATATAAACTATAATCAGGGGTGTGCCAGGCTTCCAAGAGATCATCCCAATCTTTTCTTTCTTACAACTCTCTCCCCATTGCCTAATTTCTTTCTTCATTCCCTTGTTAAGACAAAGTCCTAATAAAGACAAGGAGTCTTCTTTAGGACAAGGGTCTAGAAAGAAAGTTAAGGAAGACAAGGAAAAAAGAAAGGAAGAGAAAGGGAAGGCTAGGAGGAAGGAAGTAAGGCTAAACAAGATTCTACCCAATTGAATTCTTGGAAGAAGAATTCAGTGCAAGGAATTAATTGAAGAAAGGTGTTAGAGACTCAACGTTAGAGGGTGAAGACGTGGGCACCTAGTGGAACCCTTACCGGGCCTTTACCAACATTCATACTTAAATTAGGGTTTAGCGATTTAGGTATGTTCCTATACCCTAAGTTTATGTTATAAATGTATGTTATATGATTTTAATTTAATAAGGAGCTGGGTTAGGGTTTGACTTTGAAATTTTTTTATAAAATATTTTAAAATCCATGCTCCCATCTTAATCACCAAACCCTACAGTGGTATTAAAGCAACCTTTATTAGGTTAAATCATATATTCACATGCTTATAGTTTTATAGCATAATATTTAATATGGTATGATCATATTTGATTATTTATGATTACATTATGATTCACATTATTCTGTAAGGTTGTCCTGGCATAGTGGTGGATATTTGCTAGGTGGTAAATGGTTATCCTAGAATGATGGAATGTTATATTGTATGCTAGTTTGTTAATATGAATATTTATGATTTATCATGATTGATGTGATCAATACATGCAGATGCTTCATATCAATTGCTATGATGCTATTTAATTAGAATGTGTATTGAGACCAGTTAATCCCTCTTTAAATTATATTAAGTTATAATGTAATTAACCAATAGCAGAACCAGTCTGGATGTAATTAATCGATCAATGTTTAGGAAAGTGGTTCATGATGGTAAAGAGAATGTGGTTTATAATTGATTTCGTTATCTATCCTAGCCAACTTGTTGGTGTCTAAGAAAAGCAACGGGGGGACGCCCCCACCTCTCTTTCACTTACCTGATCGATTAGATTAATTTAATTCTTGATTAGGGTACTTTGTATTATATTCACTACATGAAGGCCTTCTTTTATGCTAGGTGATTATTATGTCATGAACCATAATAGGTTTATTATGTAATTGAAGGAAAAATCTAGGGTTTTATGTAGGTATTTTAAAACTTTTTCAAAATAGATTAGCAAAAATAATAAATTAATTATATTAATTTATTAAAAATAAATAATTAAACCCTAGATCTAGGATCTAATAGCATGATCAATGTATGTAGATAAATTTGAAATTAAATATTAAGTAAAGATAATGATGTTGATCATATCAACACCAAACTAAGACTAGATCTAATCTAGTGGGAGAAATAGATCAAATCTCTTTTACCTTTTGCAAGTTGGGATCTACAACTTGTTGATCTGAGGTTGAGGTCATCACTTCAAGTTGTACATGCATCCGGCCTCTACAGAAAATATACACGAAGCCTCAATCATTGATTTGAAGTCCAGCGACTAGAAATCAACATAGTATGCTAGTACTGTGCTGATCCTTCTTCGATAGTTGATCGCAAATCTTCTTCTTCAAAACTTAGACCTTCCAATAATCAAAAGATATGTGGAGGATTAGAGAGAGAAAATGCTCTTCTAAAATCTCATAAAAATAGAGAAAGAAGAGAACCAAAAAATCCTAGAGAAGAACCATTTCTTCTCCTTTCTTTCTCTCTCACTAGGACACAACGGTTTGTGTCTTAACAAAGCACCATGCCGAAACCATAAGCTTTCTAGGATCCAAAATCTCTCTTTTAGGTCTAAAACTTATAGAAATTTCATACCCTAACTCCCTTTAAATAGAGAGTTATGGCAGAGTCCTTGTGTAGGTCAAATACCTAGAAAGGCATGTCCAAATTGAGCAGGGATTGGAGTGTCCAACTCTTGGGCACCCCCTCCTATATTTTTTTATGTGAAAAGCAGGGAAGTGGTAAACAAAAGTCCTTTTCTATCAAAAATATCAGAGAAAAAATCATTCAATTTGGTGCCATACAAGGGAAGAGGTTTGGGTTGCATCAAACTCTATCCAATAGAGTTTGAATTCAAAACAACTAACTTATTTTGACTTGGTCCTCAACCAAATGCCATGTAACAAAGATATGGGGCATGGGGGCACATGTTCTCTCTCTAGAAAAGAGAGGTTTCACAAAAAAAACAAATAAATTGGTGCGGGAAAGGGCATGGGATGCTAGTTGGTGCAAGGTGGATAAATCCTAGTCACACTAGGAATTCTAGTTTTGACTTAGTCCAAGTTATTATTAAATCAAAACTAATGCAATTCAATTAGAGATGATCTTAGTCTAACTAATAGCCTAATTAAATTAGATAAAATTAAATTTAAATTTAGTTTGATTTCTAATTAAATTAAAAATTAGGTGCACATAAGTCCTAATTGAACATGGACTTGTTCTCCCCTGCAATTGGCTTATCCAATAAACTAATTAAACCTCATCCAATCGAGCCCAAACTAAATTAATTAAATCTTATTCAATTAGACTAAATCTTAGCTCTTTGGTTTAATCAAATTAAGTCAATTAGCAATCTGATTACTAATCGATTCTCTTACAACACTTGTATTGGGTCAAACATCAATCGTATTGATTGTTTGATCTAAGAAGGATTCTAAATCGTTGATTAACCATCCAATCAAATTAAGACCTCTAATGTATGTGACCCCATAGGTTTGAACCTAAGTCGATAGTATAAGAATAAATTTTTATACCAATCGACGTGACCATCTAGCAATGATACCTGATGATCGGATAGGTCGAATGTTTAAAGCAACACTCTTCGAATCCATGTGGATATAGTTTTTGTATAATTCATCCCCTTGATCTTAATGCTCATAAGATAACTTAGAGTTTAATTATCAACCCTAATTAAGTCATCCATATTACATTTCAAAATATCAAATCCATCTCATAGATTATCCTGATCAAGATTTTGCTAAATTAAAATATAGTGATGCATTTTCTTCAAACTCTTGGGGTGGCCAATCCCATCTTGATTAGTCACTAACTTCACAAGTACTTGACTATGCCCAGAAATCTTTCATTACTGAATTAGAAATTTAGATAGTCCTGCACCAAAGCATAGTGAGTTGCTTATAAGCCACTATGTTGATCTCAGGTTTAAGGGATACTTATACCCATATCCCATCTGAGCAATTCTGGACAGTAAAATGCTCTAGAGTTAGTCAAGTTCAGTGATGATGTACCCTTACATCTCACCTGTATGTCATACCAGTGTCTCCAAACTAGTTGGTTAAGAGGACAACCAATCTATATATTCTCGATAAATATTGTCATCCTAATTAACAATGTATCATTTGATCATGAACAATTTAAGGACTAGTCGATAAATCCTCTCTTTATCAAAGCTAAATAATCCTAAAAACTTCATCACAACATGGAGTTCATTAGAAGATGTAGATTTTATGATGAAAATGTTAGAATATTATTTTATTTAATAATAAAATATTTATAATTATAAAATAGCATAATCATCAATAGGTTGACGATTGACTTTAGGATATAATTTTCAATAACTTTCAGTTATCTTAAAGCCACTCAATACAGTATCTAATATCCATTTTTGACTTGTGGTTGTTGAACTCCTTTATCGTTAGGGCTTTATTAAAGGGATTGGTCAGGTTTTTGTTTTCATCGATCTTCTAAAGGTCGATGTCATCTCGATCTATGATGTCCTAGACCACATGATAGCAGTGTAATATGTTCTTCGTCCGTTGGTGTGCCTTCGATTCTTTTGCCTGAGCAATGGCACTAGTGCTATCATAGTAGGGTAGGACCAGACCATCAAGGAAGGATGCTACTCCAAGCTCGGTGATGAACTTTCTCAATCACACAGCTTTCTTCATAGCATTGGATGCCGTGACGTACTCCACCTTGCATATAGAGTTTGCCATAGTGTGCTACTTGGAACTCTTCCTGTAGATGGCTCCACCATTTTGGATAAAAATATAGCCCAATATGCTTCTACTGTCATCATAGTCAGATTAAAAACTAGAGTCTATAAATCCCATAAGTTTCAAATCTGACTCACCATAAATCAACCATTGGTTCTTAGTATTTCTCAAATACTTAAGAATGGTTTTCACCATCTTCTAGTGGTTCTTTCTTAGATCAGATTAGTATATACTCACTACTCTTAGTGAGTATGCCACATCTGATCTCGTACATGTCATGGCATATATGATAGATCCCAGTACTGAAGCATATGAGATTTTACTCATATGCTCTCTCTCTTCAGGAGTTATTGAACAATTCTTCTTAGAGAGAAATTTCTTAGCCTATCGAAATGTAGCTCTTTTTGGAATTCTCCATGCTGAACCTTTTCAGCATAGTTTCTATGTACGTTGATTGGGATAACCCAAGCATCCTTTTAGATCCATGCCTATAGATCTTTATCCCTAGGATGTAGGATGCTACACCCAAGTCCTTCATGGAGAACTGAGATGACAACCAAACTTTTATTTCTTGTAGTGCAGAAACATCATTTTCAATTAAGAGAATGTCATCTACATACAAGATAAGAAATATCACTATCGGACCATTTGCCTACTTGTAAATGTAGGGCTCTTCTTCGTTCTTAACGAAGCCATATATTTTGATCACCTTATCAAAATGCATATTCCAACTTTAAGATACTTATTTCAATCTATAAATGGATCTTTGAAGCTTGCACACCTTGGACTCATTTATGGATGTAAATCTCTCAGGTTGTATCACATACACCTCTTTGATCAACTCTCCATTTAGGAAAACTGTCTTTACATCCATCTGCTAGATCTCATAGTCCAGATGGACAGCTATCGCAAGCATTATTTGAATAGATTTGAGCATTGCCATAGGATAGAATGTCTCATCATAGTCAATATCATAATGTTGACTATACCCCTTGGCAACTAGATGAACTTTATAGGTCTTCACCTTTCTGTCTGCATCCCTATTCCTCTTGAAGATCCATTTGCATCCAATGGATTTATCCCCTTCAGATGGGCCAACCAATGTCTATACATCATTGACTTTCATAGACTCTATCTTAGATTTCATGACTTTGTGATATTTCTAAGAATCAGATCTCTACATTACAAGCATATCGATGATCGGATTCTCATCGTTCTCATCGAGTTCGATAGGATCACCATCTTGGATTAAAAAATCATAATATCTATCTGACTGATGTCTTACTCTACTAGATTGCCTTAATGATGCAGGTATATTGGGCTTCAAATTTGATTTAATCAAATCTGATTTTGGTTCAACTATTGATGTCAGTTTTTCTACCTATTAAACTTCCTCAAGTTCAACCTTAGAGGGAACAGTTCCTTCATGAAGGAACTTTTTTCTAAAAAGATTGCTTTAAGGTTGATGAACACTTTTTGCTCATCAGCATGGTAGAAAATATATCTTTTGATTTCTTTTGGATACCTTATGAATGTGCACTTGTCAAACCTAGGTCCAAGTTTATCTTTGATTAATCACTTCATGTAGGCCGAGCACCCCCAGACCCTAAGATGTGAAAGTACTGATTTACATCCTATCCATATCTCATATCGAGTTTTAACTATTGACTTACATGGAACCCTATTGAAAAGATAGCAAGCCAATTCAAGAGCATATTCCTAAAAGAATATCGGCAAGCTGGCAAAACCCATCATGGATCAGACTATGTCTAATAGAGTCTGATTTTTTTTTAAATACACCATTATGCTGTGGTATCCCTAAAGGAGTCTATTGGAAGAGAATCTCATTCTCTCCAAGATATGTGCGAAACTCATCAGAAAAATATTCACCTCCTCAATCAAATCGAAGAGTTTTAATACTCTTTCCAGTTTATTATTCTACTTCATTTCAAAATTATTTGAATATTTTAAATGAATTTGATTTATGTTTCATTAAATAGACATATCCATACTTGGATAGATTATCTATGAAAGTGATGAAGTAGAAATATCCACCTTCAGCACTTATGCTCATAGGCCCACATACATCAATATGTACTAGACATAAGAGCTCAGTGGCTTTGTCACCTTTTTTAGTAAAAGATAACTTGGTCATTTTTTCAAGAAAACAAGACTCATAGGTTGGAAATGATTCATAATCACTGACTTCGAGAATTTTCTCTTGAGTCAACATGTTTATCCTATTCTTGTTAATGTGACCTAGTCTATAGTGCCATAAGTAGATATCAGACACATTATCTAATTGAGAGTGCTTGCTAGTAGAGTAGACTATATTAATAGGTTGTGATATCATGTATATCCCATTATTCAAATATCTAGCAAATATAGTAACACCATTCAAAATGATATTATAAAATTCTTTCTTTATTAAAATCTCATAATTATTTTTGGCCAAAATGTTTATAGAAATGATATTCAAAAAGAAACTAGGACAATAGTGACAATCACTAAAAACAATAGTATGAGACTTAAATACAAGTTTTAAGATCCTTAATGCTAGAACTGGAACTGATCTTTCATCTCCAACATTCAGGAAAATCTCATCTTTTTTGAATCTCCTACTAATCTGTAATCCTTGCAATGAATTGCAAATATGGTAAGAACTTTTGATATCCAATATTCAATTAGTAATATCATGAATAGAGAAATTGCGAGGAGTTATCATATAAGTACTTTGCTTAGCAATATTTTGCTTCTTTCTCAGTCTGTTCGGGTCCAGGAAGGAAATATATCGAGGACAGTTTCTTTTCTAGTGCCTCTACTTCTTGCAGAGGAAGCACTCTACTTAACTCTTATCAAGCTTAGGTTTCTTGATCTAGCCCTACACAAATATCTCAGCCTGAACTTGCACCTTTTTGGACTTCTTATTCATCTTTCCTTTTTTAAATGGTTGAGAACCAAAAATAGACCCTTCCACTAAGTTCACCGACTTCTTGTGGAGCTGGTGATCATTCTCAAAGTTCTGAAGTAACCCCAGTAACCATGGTAGTTAACTTCAGACTTTGTCATTCGGTAATGAGTAAGAAATGGAAGATAAGACTTGGACAGTCAGTTTAGAATTGTATCTTTCCTTAGCTGCTCGTGTAAGAGAAAGCCGAGCTTGCTTAAATGCTCCATCATCTCGATCATGTATAGTACATGATCAGTGATTGAAGCTCCATTCCTCATCCTAGCATTAAAGATGGCACGACTAGTCTTGTGCCTGTCAACGTCATTGGGTGTGCCAAAAGACTTGTTCAATACTTGAACATATCTTTTGGCTGAGCTATCTCGAACCTACGACTGAACTTGTTGCTCATAGCCACCAGCATGATGTAATGCATCATGGTATGGTCAGTAAGCTACTTCTGGTAAGTATCTCTGACTGTCTCATGTGCGTTTGAGATTGGCACCTTAGGTGCTAGATCTATCAAGATGTACAAGATCTATTCATGCTCTAGGATAATTTTTAACTTATAATACCAGCTATCAAAGTTGGGTCCTACCAGCTTGTCATTGTTCAACAATGACCAGAGCGAAAGGAAAGTGGCCATAACTGTACAAAGGAAAACCAAAATCTACTTAGTAAATGATTTATTAAACCTAAAGATTTGGACTTTAATTAGAAGGTTCTTCCATAATTTTATTTTGAATTGATAGCCTCTACCTTCAATTCGACAAATTATCCTAATTTTTTAGTGGATACTAGAATCCACATAGACTGCACACAAGCCCAACTTTGATTGGTCAATCCATATACATCTAAGGGTAGGTTCATAACCAATTATGTCTTTAAATAACTCTAATAGTTTAATTTTGCCCTAGTCCCTAATTAGTAGGCTTTGATCTCTACTAAAAAGGTTTGGTTAGGTCCAACCATTAACATGACCATACTTGGTCCATGTAATCAATGAATGATTAAGCCCAACTTTGGTTGGTTAACCTAACCACCATTTAGAGAGATGCGGTCAAGAAATCATATTATGAATGATAATTTCATTAGCCGATAAGCACCAAACCTTTAGACCTCCAATGATTATCCAACTAATAGATTTATTATCACTCACTTAATGGGAGGCTATGATCTAGTTATCACCATAACTATTTTATTTTTAAGGATCTAATAATTTTAGAAGATTTGGTTAATTTGATTTAGAGAAGAAAATCAGATGAACTAGCTAATCATGATCCTTTCACTGACTTCATCAAGTCAGATTAAGGAAGATCATTGATAGGTTGGTCTAGGAGCATCTAAATTAGTCACACTGATTTACTTAGTTAACATGGGTCAGCTCAAATTATCAAGTGACCTAATCAAAATATAATTTTACCAAGAGGGCTAGGTAAGTAAGATCGGTGGGAGGATTTGCCAAAGCTTGCTTTAGACACCATAAGAAATGGCCAAGTAAGATCGGTGGGAGGGTTTGCCAAAGCTTGCTTTAGACACCATCAGAAATGGCCAAGTAAGCAGGCTGCCAATTAAAGACCACTAGTCTAGATTGCCAAACTTATCTTAGACACCAACTGATTAATTAGTTTCGATTGGATCAACCTAATAGTTCGGGCTAGACCATGTAGCCAAGAATCAAGTCCATTTTAGTTCTCGTTAAAGACGTGGAATTGACCAACTACAACTATTGTATTTGATCAAGAGAATTCTTAACCTAATCTAAGATAACTATTGATTAAATTTAGTCAATTCTCTAATTAAGTCTATTCTTTAAGCTAACCTTAGGTCTAACCTAATTAATAGACCTAATTCTCACTAACCCATTAATCCAAATATTATGATTTGTATCTTAGGATCTTCAATTTGCAATCATAGATCCTAAACAAACAACTCTTAATTCTTAATTAAGTTTTGCACTAAGGGTTGGGGTTCAATATTTCAAAAATAATTTTTATATTCATAAAATATTTTTATAATATAGTTCTACCAATTAGTTGCATGTTTAATTTATAATCAATATACAAATAATATAAACATGAATCTACCTTAGATCCAATCTAAACATATTCATGTAATTCAAATTAAAATAATTTTGATTCTAATTAATATAAATCATCTTAGACCAAATCTAACATATTTATAATCATAAAAATTAGATTAAAATATTTTTAATTAAATCATAAATTTTTTTAGATCAAATCTAAAATTTTATGATTAGGATTTTAGATCAGCACATACTAAGACAATCTTTACACTGTAAGGGATAAACCTTACAGTAGGACAACCTTATAAGATTAGTCCATGCAATTTAAAATATTTATTTTTAAATTTAAATAATTTTAAATTTAATAAATTATAAATTAATTTAGATCATATCTAAAAAAATTATGATTTACTTTAGATCTGTACGAACTAAGACAACCTTTACACTATAAGGGATAAACCTTATAGTAGAATAATCTTATAAATCAATTCGTGCAATCTTTAATTTAATTTTAGATTTAAATATTAGATTATAATTTAGATCTAATATAAATAAATAATCTAACCATGCAAAATAATCATGCCATAAAAGTCTTATGCTCTGATACCAATTGAAGAAAAAGTCTAGGATTTTATGTAGATATTTTGAAACTTTTTCAAAATAGATCAATGAAAGCAATAAATTAGTCATATTAATTTATTAAAAATATATAATTAAATTCTAGATCTAGGATCTAATAACATAATCTATGCATGCAAATAAATCTAAAATTAAATGTTAAGTAAAGGTAATGATGCTGATCATATCAACATTAAACTAAGACTAGATCTAATCTAATGAGAGAAAGAGATCAAATCTCTTTTATCTTTTATAAGTTGGGATCTTCAACTTATTGATCCGAAGTTGAGGTTGTCACTTTGAGCCATACATGCATCCAGCCTTTACGGGATGTCCATATGAAGCCTCGATCATTGATATGAAGTCTAGTGACTGAAAATCAACATAGTATGCTAGTACTATACTGATCCTTCTTTGATGACTGCTTGCAAATCTTCTTCTTCAAAACTTGGACCTTTCAATAATCAGAGAAGATGTGGAGAATTTGGAAGAGAAAATACTCTTCTAAAATCTCATAAAAATAGAGGAAGAAAAGAACCAAAAAACCATGGAGAAGAACCCTTTCTTCTCCTTTCTTTTTCTCTCACCAGGACACAATAGTTCATGTCTTAACAAAGCACCATGCCCAAACCCTTTTTGCACCCGAGCTTTCCATGCCCCAAAACTACTCTCTCAAGTCTAAAATCTATAGAAATCTCATACCCTAACTCTCTTTAAATAGAGAGTTATGATAGAGTCTTTGTCTAGGTCAAATACCTAGAAAGGCATGTCCAAATTGAACAAGGATTGGGGCATCCAACTCTTGGAAGCCCCCTCCTATTTTTTTTTTTATGTGGAAACTAGGAAAGTAGTGCATAAAAATCCTTCTTTTCCACCAAAAATATCAGAGAAAAATCATTCAATTTGGTGCCATATAAGGGAAGAGGTTTGGGTTGCATCAAACTTTATCAAATAGAGTTTAAATTCAAAATAACTAACTTATTTTGACTTGGTCCTCAACCAAATACTATGTAAGAAAGACATGGAGCATGGGGGCATGCATTCTTTCTCTAGAAAAGAGAGGTTTCATGAAAATAAATAAATAATTAGCATGGGAAAGGGCATGGGATGCTAGTTGGTGCAAGGTGGACAAGTTCTAGTTACACTTGAACTTCTAGTTTTGACTTAGTCCAAGTTGCTCTTAAATCAAAACTAATGCAACCCAATTAGAGGTGATCTTAGTCCAACTAAGAGCTTAATTAAATAAGATTAAATTAAATTTAAATCTAATTTAATTTCTAGTCAAATTAGAAATTGGATATACACGAGTCCTAATTGAACAAGGACTTATTCTTTCTTGCAATTGGCTTATCCAATAAATCAATTAGACTTGATCCAATCAAGTTCAAATCAAATCTTATTGAACTTATTCAATTATACTGAATCTTAGCTCTTTGGCTTAATCAAATTAAGCTAATTAGCAATCCGATTGCTAATCGATCCTCCTATAGTACTTGCACTAGGCCAAACATTAATCGTATTGATTGTTTGACCTTAGAATGATAAATCATTAATCAACCATTCGATCAAATTGAGACCTCTAATGTGTATGATCCCATAGGTTCAAACCTAAGTCGATAGTATAAGAATAAATTTTTATACCAATTAAAGTGACCATCTAGTAATGATACTCGACGACCGGATAGGTCGAATATGTAAAGCAACACTCTTAGAACCCATGTGGATATAGTTTTCATATAATTCATCCACTTGACCTTAATGCTCATAAGATAATTTAGAGTTTAATTGTCAATCCTGATTAGGTCATCCACATTGTATTTCAAAATACCAAATCCATCTCATGAATTATCCTGATCAAGATTTTGCTAAATTAAAATACAGTGATGCATTTTCTCCAAACTCTTAGAGTGGTCAATCCCATCTTCATCACTTACCGACTTCATAAGTACTTGACTATGTCCAAAAATCTTTCATTATTAAATTAAAAATTTAGATAGTCCAGCATCAAAGCACAGTGAATTACTTGTAAGCCACCATGGTAATCTTAGGTCCAAGGGATACTTCTACCTATATCCCATCAGAGCAATTCTCGATAATAAAATACTATGAAGTTGGTCACGTTCAGTGATGATGTACCCTTACATCTCACCTATATGCTATACTAGTATCTCCATACTCTTTAATTAAGAGGATAACCAACCTATATGGCATACAATGATCTATATTTGATAAATATTGTCATCATAATTAACAACGTATCATTTGGTCATGAACAATTTTAGAACTAATTGATAAATTCTCTCTTTATCAAAATTAAATAGTCCGAAGGACTTTATCATAATGTGGAGTTCATTAGAAGATGTAGACTTTATAATAAAAATATTAAAAATATTATTTTATTTAATAATAAATTATTTATAATTATAAAATAGCATAACTATCAATAAACTGATGATTGGCTTTGGGACATAATTTTTAATAGTAACCACAAGGGTTATCATGGGGACTGATGTAATACTATCCTAGTGCGTAAGATGCTTATGGCATTTTTGGATATGTTATCTTGTTGTGTAACCACAAGGACAATAATATTCAAATTTGACTGTATAGAAATGAAGGATCCAAATTAATTAAAATATTATAGTTTATTGTGTAAACACAAGGCTATTAATATTTTAGAGACCATGATCATATTGAGAATTGCATGAGATGTAATTGGAAAGGGTTTCCTACCTTTGAACTCATAAAAGATTTATTGTACAACCACAAGATCTTTTATAAGTAATTAGGATCTCAATCCCACTAAGAAAATCATGTAGGGTTTCTCGATCATCATAGTAGAGGGCTATGATGTTCGATAAAATAGTGGAGGACATAATTAAATTAAAATTCTAATTTAATTATGAGTGTTATCATGAGTTGTTTGCTTATGTAATATTCTTTATTATTTAAATTAAATTCTATATGACTTTTTTACTTTCACTGCGTGGTATATTGGATTCAAATAAATTGATTGGTCTCAATTATGTGGGTTAGTTGAGAAATCTAAAAATTATACTCAATCAAGAAAGAATCTCCTATCCTCAATACCCTTGACCTTGAGCCGATAGGGGAGGATGCTACTTAGGAGGAAGTAGCCACATATAAAATGTGACAAAATGACTCTTTAACTATCAAATATATGATACTGGCCTCAATGAATAATGAGGTATAGAGGCAGCATGATGGCATGGAAACTCAGTCTATACTGCTCAATCTCAAAGAGCTTTATGAGAAACAAAGTAGGATTGCTAGATATGAAATATCTAAGCAGTTATTCTATGGCAGGATGGCAGAAGGATCATCCATACAAGATCATGTTTTAATGATAATTGACCTGATCACTCGATTAGATCAATTAGATTTTGTTATGGATGGAGAGTTGAGTCAGGATCTGATCCTGCAATTACTTCCAAAATAATTTTCTTAATTTATTATGAACTATCACATGAACAAGCTAAATACTTTTTTGTCTAAGCTATTAAATATGCTTAAAATAGCAGAGAGCCATATCAAGAAGGATAAGGATCCTCTTCTTCTTGTGGATGGGATCTTTAAGAAGAAGGTAGGCAAAAAGGATTCATAGAAAAGGCTGAATCCAAAAGGTGGCATAAATAAGAGAAAGAAGAAAAAGAAGGCTTTTAGGCAAGTGACCTACTTTTACTACAGCAAAGTAGGTCATTGAAAAAAAAATTACAAGGCTTATCTTGCAACTATAAAGACTAGTGCAAGTGTTGCACCAAAAAGTATGTATGAGATACATACAATATTGTCATTGAATTCTTTCATTTCAAACTGTTAAATATTGGATACCGTTTGCAGTTCTCATATCTGCATTTCTTTGCAGGGGTTATAAAAAATTAATATTTTGAAAAAGGATGACTTTGAGCTCTATGGTGCTGGAAGATAGTCCATCCAAGCAAAAATTATAGAGATAAATATCTTAAAGTTACCTTCTAGAAAGATCTTAGAGCAGATAAATTATTATTATATGCCTAAGATCATTAAAAATATTATTTCTATACTCTTGTTATTAAAATAAGGATATGAAATTATTGTAATGAGCATTGGTTGCTCAATCAAATTTTCTAATGAAATAATAAGCTATGGCATTTTTGACAATGATCTTTTGACTCTATCTCCGAATGACAATATTTTGCATATTGATGAAAATAGGAAACATAAGAGAGAACAACTAAATAATACTTTACTTTGGTTTTGTTGACTTGGTTATATTAGTGAGACTAGAATTAACAAGTTATACAAGAAAAATTTATTTGATCCATATGATTATAAATCATTAGAAATTTATGAGTCTTGTCTTATAGGTAAAATGACCAAGACTCTATTTAATGAACATGGAGAAAGGACAAATGAGTTATTAGGACTTGTACATACAGATATATGCAATTTTATGACAACTCAAGCTAAGGAGGATACTTTTATTTTATAATGTTCACTGATAATTTATCTAGGTTTAAAAATATGTATCTTATGAAACACAAATTTGAAGCCTTTAATAAATTCAAAGAATATCAAAGTATAGTCAAAAAATAAACTAAAAAAAGTATAAAAATTCTTTGATCCGATCGAGGAGGAGAATACTTATCCAGTGAATTTTTGGACTATCTTAAACTAAAAGAGATTCTTTCTCAATGGACCTCTCCTCATACACCATAATTTAATGCTGTAGTCGAAAGAAAAAATCATACTTTATTAGATATGACATGGTCCATGATGTGCTTCACAGAGTTACCTATTTTCTTCTGGTGTTATGCCTTAGAGACCGTAGTATATATCTTGAATTGAGTACCTTCTAAGTCTGTATCTAGCATTCTATATGAGATATAGAGAGGAAAGAAATCTAATCTTAAGTATCTTAAGATCTGAGATTGTCTGATATATATCAAAAAAAATTTGGATATAAGCTAGATGCTAGAGCAGATAAATATCTATTTATAGGATATCCTAGAGATAGTATGGGATATCTTTTCTACCATCCTATTGAACAAAAGGTTTTTATAAGTAGGCATGCCACTTTCATGAAGAAAACGTTTATCCTAGAAAGAGATAATGGAAGAAATATTGAACGCAGTAAAGTTCAAGATAAACAAATAAAAATTTCTCAACTAGATAAACATATAAATAGGAAAGAACTTGAATACACAACTCTTCTCCAAAGATCGGATGAGTGGGACATGCACTTGTGAGGTATGGGTTCATTATTGAGAATAATGAAGTCCAAATTATTAAAAATGATGAATCTCTGACCTATATGAAAGCTATCATGAGTAAGGACTCAGACAGATGGCTAGAAGCCATAAAAGTTGAGATGGACTCCGTGTATATTAATAAGGTATGGACTTTGATTGATGCATTAGAGGTGTGAACCCTATTGGGTGTAAATAGGTCTATAAAAAAAGATTGGAGCAAATGGCCAAGTTAAAATCTCTAAAGCTAGATTAGTAGCTAAAGATTTCAAGCAAAAATAATGTGTAGATTATGATGAAACATTCTTACCTATTGCCATGCTTAAATCTATTCTAATTATGCTTGCTATAGCAGCATACCATGATTAGAAATATGGAAAATGGATGTGAGGACCATGTTTCTTAATAGTTTTCTAGAGGATAAGGTTTACATGTCACAGTCAGAAGGATTTATCTTAAAGAGAGATCAAATCAGGTATGGAAGCTTAAGAAATCTATTTATGAATTCAAGCAAACTTCAAGGAGTTAGAATATTCATTTTGATGTCATAGTTAAATAGTTTGGCTTCATTAAAAATGTGGATGAATCTTATGTGTATAAGAAGACTAGTGGGAGTATCGTAGTTTTCTTAGTTCTATGTGGATGGCATATTTCTTATTGGGAATGATATTCTAATGTTGCAATCGGTCAAGTTATGGCTATCAAGTAAGTTATCCATGAAAGACTTGGGAGAAGCATCCTATATACTTGGTATAAAGATCTATTGGTGCAGAATTTGGTTGACGCCGGATCGAGCGGGAGTCGAGAAAGATGAGGTCGCTGTTGGTGACCTGCAAAACAAAGTTCCATCGGGAGTTGGGAGTGGTGGCTCCGGTAGGACCTTCCGATGGTCAAGTTAGCTTTTCTGACCAATAGAAATGAAGTGCTTAGAGAGGAGTTTGGTAGAGTTTTGGAAAGAAAAAGAAAGCTTAGAGAAAATATATCCGGAGGGTTTCTTTTTATAGATGGAGCTTATTATAACTGTCCTGGTAAATGACCGTCATAACCATTCCGATAAATGCCAATCATAATCATCCTGATAAATGACAATCCTAATTTTTTTGATAAATAACAATCATAATTATTCTAATAAATGATAATTGTAACCGTTCAGTAGTAGGATTATTTGTAGGAATTTGTCTGAAGGAACAGTTTGGAAGGAGTTCGACTTCTCTAGAAGCCCGACTGAAGGAGAAATCTGGAAGGAGTTCGACTCCAGTAGAAGCCCAACTGAAGGAGGAATCCAGAAGAAGTTTGGCTCCCATAGAAGCCCGACTACTGGAGGAGTCCAGAAGGAGTTTGGCTCCAGTAGAAGCCCAACTGAAGGAGGAATCTAGAAGGAGTTTGGCTCCCATAGAAGTCCGATTGAAGGAGGAATCCGGAAGGAGTTCAGCTTCCATAGAAGCCTGACTGATGGAGGAGTCTGAAAGAAGTTCGGCTCCCATAGAAGTTTGACTATTGGAGAAGTCCAGAAGGAGGTCGGCTCTAGTAGAAGCCCGACTGAAGGAGGAATTCGAAAGAAGTTTGGCTCCCATAGAAGCTCGATTGAAGGAGAAATTTGGAAGGAGTTTGGCTTCCGTAGAAGTCCGACTGAAGAAAAAATCTAGGAGTTTGGCTCCCGTAGAAGCCCGACTACTAGAGGAGTCTAAAAAGAGTTCGGCTCTCGTAGAAGTCTGACTGCTGGAGGAATTCAGAAGGAGTTCGGCTCCCGTAGAAGTCCGACTGAAGGAGAAATTCGAAAGAAGTTTGGCTCCCATAGAAGCCCGACTGAAGAAGAAATCCGAAAGGAGTTCGTCTTCTATAGAAGTCCGACTGTTGAAGGAATTCAAAAGGAGTTTGGCTCCCATAGAAGTCCGACTGCTGGAGGAATCCAGAAGGAGTTTGGCCACTGAAAAAGTTTGATTGGGTTCAGAGTCCAACTGGAGGAGTTCGGCCACTGAATGAGTTCAACCGTTGGGAGAAGTTTGGCTGCTGGGGAGAGAATTCTTGATTGAAGCTTTTTCATGATTACCAGTTGCATTAGGCTAAGTACTAGACTGAACTTCGATGGGAGCGGGGTTTATCCCCAATAAGATCTATAGAGATAGATCTAATAGGATGTTAGGCTTGTCCCAGTCTAGGTACATTGACTTAGTACTGAAAAGGTTTAGCATGGATGGAAGTAAAAAATGTTACTTACCCATGAGTCAAGGAGTACATCTCTCTAAGAAAATATCTCCTAAGACACCTGAAGAGAGAAATAGAATGAGTTTTATTTTCTATGCTTCGATAGTAGGATCAATAATGTATGCTATGTACCAAGCCTGATGTTGCTTATGCCTTGGATGTAGCTAGTAAATTTTAGGCTAATCTAGAAAATGATCATTGGAAAGTAGTGAAAAATATTTTTAAGTACTTGGGAAGGACTAAAGATATTTTTCTAGTATATAGAGGATTTGATCTTAAACTAGAAGAATATTCTGACTCTAGTTTTCTATCAAACTCAAATGATAGCAAATCTATTTCAGGAAATGTCTTTACTCTAAATAATAGAGTAGTGAATTGAAAGAGTTCAAAGTAGTAAACTGTAGCTCACTCAACCACTGAGGTAGAGTACATAGCTGCAAGTGAAGCCACTAAGAAAGTTGTTTAGATGAAGAAGTTTATCATTGAATTAGATGTTGTTCTTGAGATTGAGAATCTAGTACGACTTTACTGTAATAATGTTGGAGCAGTTGCTTAAGCAAAGGAACCAAGGTCTCATCATAAATTCAAGAACATTCTGAGACACTTCCATCTCATTCGTGAGATTATCGAGAGATAAGATGCTATCATAGAAGAAGTAGAAATAAATAACAATATAGTAGATCCATTCACTAAAGTTCTACCATTGCAGCAGTTCGATCACCACCTTGATTATATGGGATTAAAATATAAGAATGATTGGCTTTATTGCAAGTGGAAGATTGAAAGGAATATGCTCTACAAGCTAATCGAAAGATATTTTTTGATGGATTATTCTATTATCTCCTAGACTCATGTAATGCTATTTTTATAAATAAATAAAGGCATTTATATTTCATCATATGCTATGTCTTATTGTTTCTTTAAGATTGTGATGAACCTCATAGATCAGGGCTATGATTTTAGGGTTATGATGAGATCAAACCTATGAGACCTAAAATCTTAAAATCCTAATTTAAAATATTTCTGATCGATGGAACATTAAGTTAGGGATTAATATTTTCATTAAGATTGGTACATCCTATGTATGCTCGATGGAGAGGGTGATTGATCTCACAATTACTTGTGTAAGACACTAATACAAGAATGTGGATGCTTATTAGAGAATGAGTTCATTAAATTGATCCGACTTGAGAACATTTGATCGAGTCTTACATACTTGTCTAGAGATGTTTCTCATAGTAGAGGTTGTGCAAGTAATCCTTTAACCTGAGACTGCCATAGAATCTTATATACATGAATCCATATTTTGGTTCATAGTCATTCATGACTTAGTCATGTACGGGATATTCTGGATATGGAGGATTACATATAAAGGTTATGAGTAGGTCAATAAGAAATCGATCACTCTTAGTAACAGGAGATCGCATCCTACTTGCTCCAATCGAATGATGATTTGGAAAGACTTTGATCAGAGTATAATAAAAATTAGAAAAGATTTTTAATATTTTATTAATCAAATCATTATTATAAAATTGAAAGAAAAATGAATATGATATTGGATTTGACATAATTAGATCAAATCACATCCGAACCCACTGTTGGCTAGATGTGGAACCCAATGGTTACACACAAAAAAAATTGATTAAGGGTCTAATTTGATTTGATCATGTTTGCAAGTTGAACATGCTAGCACATGTTGCAAACCCTAACACCTACATTCGAATCAGATTCCAATTTGGTTGTAATTTGGGCTAATTAAATCCAAATCAAATTTTGGTTCCTAATTGGGTTGGACCATGGTTTATGGGGGCTATGGTTGGGGGCCTTATTTCTGCATCCCACACGCCAGAGAGTTTCTCTCTTAGCACGTGAGGAGAGTTTAGTGTGCTAAGATCTTTTGGCACATGTTTTGAATTGGCGCAAGTTTGCTGTGCCTTATCCAATTATTTTTTACATAACATTTTTTGTGTGGCTTTAGATATGAGAGGAGGCATAAAAGAGTCCTTCTGTAGATGAATCTCCTTATTGGTTATCTAGAAATTGGATAAGGAAAACCTTTTTGCCGCTCACTCCTTGATTGGCACCACTTGGACCAAGAGTCCAAGTGGTTATGGACTCTATTTTTCTCCCATGCCAACCTCTGATTGGCACCCACAATATGGAACATTGGATGGCCATTTAATCTGATCTTAGCCCTTGATAATTGGTGCCACCAATATATGCATTGCGATACTTCAAAAACTATGTAGAATTTTATTTCGAAGAGTCCTTCTGCTTGAAGTTACTCTTGGAACTAATTCTACCTATTTCCATGTATCTTGAGATTATGATGGGGTGTGAGATATTATAGAGGGCATGAGAAATCAAATGGGGAGGGGGCATGAGATTTTGAATTGACGCCCCTAGGTAAACTATAAATAGAGGTGCGTCGGGCTTCCATGAGATCATCCCAATCTTTTTTGTCTTACAACTCTCTCCTCATTGTCTAATTTCTTTCTTCCTTCCCTTGTTAAGATAAAGTCCTAATAAGGACAAGGAGTCTTCTTTAGGACAAGGGTCTAGGAAGAAAGATAAAGAAGACAAGGAGAAAAAAAAAGGAAGAGAAAGGAAAGGCTAGGAGGAAGGAAGCGAGGCTAAAAGAGATTCTACCCAATTGAATTCTTAGAAGAAGAATTTAGTGCAAGGAATTAATTGAAGGAAGGTGTTAGAGACTTGATCAGGTCCCCATGTGGATCAATGTTGGAGGATAAACACATGGGCACTTGGTGGAACCCCTGCTGGATCTTTGCTAAAATTCAGACTTAAATTAGGGTTTAGTGATTTTGGTATGTTCCTAAGCTCTAAGTTTATGTTATAAATACATGTTATATGATTTTAATTTAATAAGAAGGTCCTGGGTTCGGGTTTGACTTTGGGATTTCTTTACAAAATACTTTAAAATCCATGCTTCTGTCCTAATCACCAAACCCTACAATAAGTATTATGAATATAATAATAAACGTATTAAATTATAAAATAATTTATCTTATTTTTAAGAAATTGATGCTTTTATTGATTTTTGTAGGAAAGAAGGTTGTCAATAAGAAGAGCTCGATTTTTTGGTTCAAAAAAAAATAAAGCAAATCAAACTTCAATTAGCCTCGAAATCAAAATTAAAAAAAAGAAAATAAAAAATAAAAAAATAAAAAGCCGAATGCAGACTGCCCGTGCGTAATCGACCCAGACCGTTGACATCATGATGATGCCAAAAATCATGTGGCACATGGTAAGTCGGAACAATGTGCACGTTAGGGGTATTTCAATAATTTTTGGTGATGCGACAAGTGGTGATTGGTCAGAAAGCGACGAGGCTCATGGTGCACCAGCTGAGTTGCACCATCTAATGTTTGAGAAAGCTGCCAGCTATGATCAGATGGCTGTGATAGTTTCCAATTTTAATACAAAGGCCCAGGCTCTTTGTGTGCGATCTAATGGATGAGAGAGGTGCCGGTCAGGATCCAACGGTGGAGGAAGCATTTAGGTTTGATTTAAATCCTCTTAGCACTATCCTACAACCTAGATGAGTTCATCAACGAAGATCTGATGGTCCATAATAAATGTCAACTTCATCTGGGAGTTTAAACAAAGTTTTTTAGGTAATTTTAAGCCACTTGATGGAGATCCAATGGTAGAAATGATCCAGGGCCTCTATTCGAGTTGTTTCAGGAATTTTTATCCCAATCTCATTAGGATTTCCCATCCATGCAGCTTCTTCAATCAATTTAAAGGCTTATTATCAAACAAAGGAGAGAGAGAGTAGGGAATAGCAGAGCTAGATATAATAGAATAGATTTAGAAATAGAGGTTTTTAGATAATCAAGGTCTAGTGACCAGAGAGTCAGGGCACCAGAGAGTTAGGGATTTTGATGATCTAAGTGAGAAGTTTTTGAGAGAGAGTTTGTGATCCTCTTCTTCCTTCCTTTCTTTCTTATTCTTTCTTCCAACGTCTAGCAAATCTAGAAGTAGCTCTTCTCTATCAAATTGTTCATGCCAAGAGTAATGATCAGCGAAATTCAGCAATAAGTAGTTTACGACTTGGATTTATTTATATCTTTTATTTTATTTCCTATTTTTGTTCCTTTTATCTTGAACTAAATTTATTTTGCTAAGGCTAAGGTATAGTTACTCTTTTGATGCAATATTCAGTATAATTGATTTTAAAATATTATTTTGTTCATGAGTAGTATATAAATATGTTCTTAATATTTTTAGATTACTGGCAATTTTTTAATTATTTTTATGGACATAGATTATATGGACCAATTACGTCTATGTCAATGATTTTTGATTTATATATCTTGTGTCTAAATTAGATTAAGTTTCTTATGCATGCAGTAATTTTAGTGTGCTTTGTACATAGCATATTTTAATTAAAGGATTTCATAAAAATTAATATATTAATATTTAATTAAATTATGTCCGAATCAAAGAATAATTAATAAATATTGATAGTTTTGCTATGCTTGGACCAAAAGGTAGTGAATATCTTGGAAGACTTTGCCATCACATGAAATAAAATTAACCTAATTTAAATGATTACTTGAATATTATATTGATTGAGTTAGATTGCCTTAGTATTCTACTGCTCTTAAATTCAATCCTAATAATTATATTTTTTCTATTTTTATAATTTTATAATTATTTTTATTTTTTATTTTCTTATAAATTAATTTTTCTAAATAAAGTTTAGAAAAGAGTTTTTTAGTATTTATTTTTCAATCCTCAAGAGATGATACTCATACACTTTATTACTTGATCGACTGGTGCACTTGTTGTAGTGATAGATTTGCATGCATCATATTTTTGGCACCATTGCCAGAGATTATATCTAAAATAATATTAAAATTTTAATTCTTGCTTTGCTTTAGAATTTTATTTTTATTTTTATTCTTATTTTATTTATAGGTGCATGTTTAGTGTATGACACGCACTGGACATAGTGACTTAGTATCTCTTGACTCAAAAATAGGAGGGACAATCTGAAGATTAAATCAAGGAAGAAACAAGGCAATCGAAGATCTTGACAATGTCAATCCGGGACTAGATATGGTGGCATAGGGATGGCAAGAAGTTATTCAAGCGACACTTCATCCATTAAACGATTACATCACACCATCAATAGCCGATGCAACTTTGAGCATCAAGAGACCATCCGTGCGAGCAAATAATTTTGAAATAAAATCAGTAATGACCCAAATGATTCAAGCAAGTATCCAATTTAGTGGACACGTTCAGGATGATTCGATTACCATATTTCTAATTTTTTTGAATTCTATGATACTTTTAAAATTAGTGGAGTGTCGGATGATGCCATTAGGTTAAGGTTATTTTTTTTTCTTTTCAAGATAAAGCTAAAAATTGGCTTGATTCTCTTCCTATAGGTTCTATCACTACTTGAGATGCCCTGGCCTAGAAATTTTTGGCTAAGTACTTTCTATTAGATGTGTGCCCTAGAAGTCAGATTGACTGTCACTTGTAATACACTTTTAAGGATAATTTTATAATTTTAACTATAAATTAATAAATAAATTATTTTTTTATTATAGTGTGTATTTAAAAGTGTCTGTGATATATTCTTTCAATTAATGGTAATGATAATTCATATTTTCAAGAGTTGAAAATTAAAGATATAAATTTTTAAAATTAACTCATAAAATGCTTTCGATCGTAGGATCATCACGAGGATGGTGATCGATTCAGAAAGTTGGTGTATGATCGCTTTCTTAGGATAGATGTGTCTTGAGTCTATGGTGTGGAGACACCAAAGTGAGAGTATAGATACTTATTAGAGAACAAGGGCATTGAGCATGACTACCTCGAGTAGTCATAAGGTAGTCTACTTTCTCGTCGATGACTGACTCGATGCTGTAGTGGTGTATCTGGTTCTTTGATCCGAGGTGCATCGACAGTTTATCTTAAGGGTGTTATAGTTTGACTACACCATAACTCAGTCTTCTAGCCATTCAAAATCTTAAGGTGTATGTTGGCTATAGCAAGTTCATTGTAGGAATTGGATTACACTAATAGGGAATCTATCTACCTCGGTAGATGAGGAGTAGCCCTATGATAATCATGAGATTAAGTCCATAAACCCATGACTATGATAGTGTGAATATAATAGAAAGATTTTTTATTAGGATTTCATATTGGACTCGAATCGAAGAATTAATTCATATGATGGATATTAGGTTTGATGAGTTCACCTAACCCTAATCCTATCGGGGCTTAAGATAGAAGAACCCAATACAGCTAGATGTCACTTGTAACTGCACCGAGAGGTTCGCTTTCAGTTTTGATGGATTGTCACCATATACTGCTAGGTGTCACTGATGGATTTTTGGAGCAATTAGAATGATTTAGATGATCAATCATTCTTATTGTATGAATCAAAAAAGTTCTGGTCTATCGAAAGGTGTTTCGATGATGTCGATGATGGAGATCATGACATAACTTATTACCATACAAAATTGAACCTAATTGGGTTATACAAATAAGAGTTTGGGTCTAGATGTCATTAATTGAGCTAACCCAATTCGATTGATTTGGATTAGATCCAATCAGGTTCAAGGTAATCATGCTAGCACATGATTGAGCCTGACTTTCTTCTTTTGAAATCTTTCTAATTCATCACAACCAAGTCAAATTTGATTTAACTCATTCTTATATTTTGAATGGATTTATTTTCATCTAATTGGAATAAGTTCAGGTTAGATTAATTATAGAAATTAAATCCATTCATAGTCAAATTGGACTAGGATCAAAAGTTGATCTATTTAAGAGAATTGAGGATCACCTGATCAGATGCTTCTAAAAAAAATTTTAAAATTTATTTTGATCTATTGTTTAGATATGTGATAGAGCATGAATTATACAATGGGTATACCAAATTTTGTAATTTTTGAAGGTGTCTAGATAGAGTTATGATAGAGTTTTATTCAAATCAAACTCTTGAGGGAAGAGTCCTAGGCGCAGTAGACTCTTTCTTATCTACTCATGCTGCCACCTTCTAGATTGATTTTTAGTGTCAGAACTAGATGGAATCTGGGGATTTTCATGGAGATCAAGTTCAAGGTCACAATGGTCAAAAAAATAAGGATTTTGGTCAAAAAGGGACTATAACTTGGCACTATGCTTTTGTATAAGAACCCTTACGCCAAGGCTCTTCATGTAGAAATATTTTTCATAACCAAAGGTTGGCATTCTAGATATCCCATACTCTCTCTATCCTCTCTCTCTCCCTCTCTTCTACATGCCTAAAAGGTTAGACACAAATAAGAGAAGAAGATCCAATCAAATTTGTAAAGTGTTCAGCATCTACGCGACGGTGTTCGTGAGACGGACACACTGCCTTCAAAAAATTTTTGAAGGACTTCTAGATCAGATTCAGACTTGATCTTTGGAGAGAAGATTTGTGAGGAGAAGACATCTAGATCCTTTTCAAGTGGATACTAGTAGAGGCCAAGCACGTGATTGGCTCTTTTCAGAACCTCAAAAAACATCAGGATCATCATAGGATAATCAGATTCTCCAAACAAGGTATGAAATTAAATATGCTTTAATTTTTATTTTAATATTCAATATCAGATCACCATGATCAGATCTAAGAACTCTTAAATTTGATCAAATTATTTAAAAAATTTTTAGAATAATTCATCTCAGATCTGATCAGATCTACACGATCCTACGATGGAAAATAGAATTTTTTCTTCAACTAGTATCAGAGCCAGGTTAGCAGTTCTTTAGATCAGCCTTAGATCTAATTTTATTTTTATTTATGATCTAATATTAAATGGTTTTTGATGTCGCATCAGATGTGATTAGATCTAAAATTAAAAAAATTAAAAATTAAATAATTTAGATATAAAATTAAATAATTAAAAATTAAAATTTAAAAAATATGTATAGTCTAGTATGATCATGTATTTATTTTGATTAAATATATTTTTAGATCTATTTAATTTTTATTTTTTTGATATTATAATTATTGTAATTAGATGTAAAAATAGAAAATAAAGTTTTTAATTTTTGATTTATTCATATGAGATATGAAAGGTGCATGTTTAGACTAGTCATAGAATAGTTCTATAAGATGTCTATAATAGTTTTATTTTTGATATGATCAAATTTAAAATTTTATTTTTTAGATTTAATATGTGATATTTTAGATCTAAGAGTATGCATATTGATGATACATGAGATGTATGCAAGACATGTATTAGTTAGATCTTTTTATATGTGATATATGATCTAACTAGTTTTGTAGCAAAAAATTATATTTTTGATTAAGGAGTTCCCCATGGCCATCTGATCATAAGAACAAAGTAGGATTTAAAGGCCCTCTTATTCCATTCGATGAAGTGTTCGTATGGCGTGTAGGGGTGCTGTGCGTTCATCCTTAATAAAAAATCAGAACTTATTTTTCTGTGAAATTCTAGATCCTAAAATTATAGGATTTTTATTACATATTTTGTTCATGAACCCAAAACTTAATTGAGAATTAAGATTATGAAATTAATTAAATCTAAAAATTATGAATTTTTAGATCTAAGATATATTCATAAAATTAAATTCGGACTTAGGTAGCTCAATTAGGTTTAGCGGTTGATCAAACCGAATCAAGTGTTGGTTAGGTGAGATCAAAGAAAGCTTAGATTTGACCAGTTTAATAGGATTAAGTCTGGGTCAAGATCGAATCACACTGAGATGTGACTCGATCAGGTCAAGACCTAATTTAGCTTCATGGTTTGAACCTGGATTGTTGGCTAACCTAATTAATTCTGATTTGATAATTTGGTATCTAAGATAAGTCTGGCAGATACGACCGACTGATTTTTAATTGGAAGCTACTCAATCTGAATGCGTTCTTATCGAGTTAATGGCATATCCCTTCCGTCGGTCTTATTTACCTGGCCATTTATGTCGATCCAGTTCTGATTTAAGGTGGCTAACAATTCGAGCCAACCTATGCCACTAGGTTAGTCATAATTATTATGACTAAGTCAAGTCAAGTTTAAAGAGACCTAAATTAAATCTTCTTAAGAAAATATTAAGTCTAAGATCTTCCACCATTGTAGATGTGTGGGCCCTTCCCAGGGTTGATTATTCTTGGCTGGATATAGTGGTTCAGCTGCACTGAAAAGATGCAACCATGTCTATTAAGCATTGGATGCTACGGGTTGGTGGATGGATTGGGCTCAATATTCTAGATACGGTGAGGGATCCAATAAAAAATCTAATCTATACAAATGGTGGGTCTGACTTAATTAAGAAGTGGATCAATATTTCGGACAAGATGAGATTCATGAATTAGAGACCAGGCTAGGATGCACCATGATTAGAAAATCATTGGATAAGAGTTATCCACTCATCGATTGACCCATCATCAATAACTATTAGATGAGGTGGTGAGTCAGTTGGTGAGACCGCACCATCCACTAAAATAAATAATCGTAGAGATTTTCATATCTCTACCAACAGAGTATAAAAATCTGAGTAAATAGTGAGAGCCTAATTTATTTAAAAATAAAATTTTTAAATAAATTGGTTAAGTCTAATTATAAAATTTAACTAGAAACTTTGACTCTCTATAGAAAAATGTCTGCGTCTAACCCACTAGCCCATATCCTGGACACCCATAGACTAACTGGACCCAACTACAAGGATTGGCTTTAAAACTTTAAAATTATTTAGGATTTCAAGAAGTTGACTCATGTGATGGAATAGGATCGTCCCACCTTACCAGCCCATCCATCCACTGATCAGAGAGCGTCTCTCGAGAATTGGATGGATGAAGATAACAAAGCCAGGTATTACATGTTCGACTCAATGTTTGATAAGCTCCAGTGCCAACATGAAGACATTAAGACTAGCCACCAAATGTTGGCTCACCTGCAAGAGTTGTTTGGTGAACAGAGTCGCGTAGCTAAATATTCAGTCACTAAAAGACTGTTTAAGGCTTAAATGCATGATGGAAAGTCAGTCCAAGATCATTGAATGATGATGATCAAGGACTTAGAAGAGCTTGAGAAGCTCAGTGTCAAGTTAGATCAGGATCTGCAGATTGACATAATTCTACAGTCCTTAATCGATGCATATGGACAGTTCATCATGAACTACCATATGCATAAACTTCAGAATATCGTGGCTGAGCTCTTGAATATACTGGTTATTACTGAGCTTTCTATGAAAGATTCTAAAGGTTCAGTACTTGCTGTGGAGCAGACTTTTTTCAAGAGAAAGTCTTTTGGAAAGAAGAAGTCCGTAAAGAAGCATAAGGTTGAAAGTGGAAAGAAGAAGAAGGTAGAGCCGAAGAAGAAGGCCACTGACAAAGAAAAATATTTTCATTGCAATACTGACGGTCATTAGAAGTAGAACTGCCCTCTTTACCTGGCCAGCCTAAAGAACAAGGAGGCAGGTCCTTCTGGAGGTATGCTTGTTATAGAATCTAATCTTATGATTTCTTTTGCATCTAGTTGGGTGCTTGACTCTAGTTCTAGTGCTCACTTGTGCACTTCTATGCAGGGTCTTGAGGATAGTCGGAGACTGAGGGATGGTGAGATGACCCTACGCATCGAGAATGGTGCAAGAGTTGCTGTTGTGGCCATGGAAACCTATCCTCTATGATTATTGTCAGAATTAGACTTAGTACTTAGGGAATGTTTTTATGTGCCTGCAGCAAGCAGGAATTTGATATCTATTTCATGTTTAGCACAGAAAGGCTATATAATTAGTTTTCTTAAGGACGATTGTAATATTCTTTATGAAAGAAATAAAATTGCAAGTAGTTTTCTTATAAATGATCTTAAAGGAAAATCCTGATTTCTCGGTCCAGGTTCGTTCAGATCTGATCAGATCAAGAGATATATTTCAAAAATTTTTCTCTTGATCCCAATCAGATCTTGATATATTTTAGATCTGATTCTTATTATTTTAATAAAATAAAATTAAAAGATA